>JAWWNI010001582.1:90000-95538 GCA_034642065.1 Darevskia nairensis | reverse complement strand
CGCACCCCGAAATTTCTCCGAAGCCGCTGACTCGCCCGTACCCCACCGGTTGTGGTGAGGGCCAGTGTGGGGTGAGCAGTAGCACCCCCACATTCGCCTCGCACCCCGAAATTTCTCCGAAGCCGCTGACTCGCCCGTACCCCACCGGTTGTGGTGAGGGCCAGTGTGGGGTGAGCAGTAGCACCCCCACATTCGCCTCGCACCCCGAAATTTCTCCGAAGCCGCTGACTCGCCCGTACCCCACCGGTTGTGGTGAGGGCCAGTGTGGGGTGAGCAGTAGCACCCCAACATTCGCCTCGCACCCCGAAATTTCTCCGAAGCCGCTGACTCGCCCGTACCCCACCGGTTGTGGTGAGGGCCAGTGTGGGGTGAGCAGTAGCACCCCAACCTTCGCCTCGCACCCTAATATCGCACTTTGGACTCCCCAACTCCACACTTCAGCCCTTACCCTAACCCTCGAGGCGAGCCCTAACCCTAACCCTAACCCTAACCCTAACCCTAACCCTAACCCTAACCCTAACCCTAACCCTAACCCTAACCCTAACCCTAACCCTAACCCTAGAGGCGAGACCTAACCCTAACCCTAACCCTAACCCTAACCCTAACCCTAACCCTAACCCTAACCCTAACCCTAACCCTAACCCTCGAACTCGGGACCCTCGAACTCGGGACCCTCGAACTCGGGACCCTCGAACCCGGAACCCTCGAACCCGGAACCCTCGAACCCGGACCCGCGGACTCGGACCCCGCCCGACCCGGACCCCCGGCACCTATACGTATAGTGGCCTTTTCCCCACTTCCCCCCAAAACTGCACCCCTTTTGTCCGTGCGGACCCACCACCACCCCCCACCCTAAAACCCCCAACTTCCCCTAGCCCCGTGGTCGGACACTAGGCCTAAACGCATCCGCATTGGACTCCCCAACTCCACACTTCAGCCCTTACCCTAACCCTCGAGGCGAGCCCTAACCCTAACCCTAACCCTAACCCTAACCCTAACCCTAACCCTAACCCTAACCCTAACCCTAACCCTAACCCTAACCCTAACCCTAACCCTAACCCCACATTCGCCTCGCACCCCGAAATTTCTCCGAAGCCGCTGACTCGCCCGTACCCCACCGGTTGTGGTGAGGGCCAGTGTGGGGTGAGCAGTAGCACCCCCACATTCGCCTCGCACCCCGAAATTTCTCCGAAGCCGCTGACTCGCCCGTACCCCACCGGTTGTGGTGAGGGCCAGTGTGGGGTGAGCAGTAGCACCCCCACATTCGCCTCGCACCCCGAAATTTCTCCGAAGCCGCTGACTCGCCCGTACCCCACCGGTTGTGGTGAGGGCCAGTGTGGGGTGAGCAGTAGCACCCCCACATTCGCCTCGCACCCCGAAATTTCTCCGAAGCCGCTGACTCGCCCTTACCCCACCGGTTGTGGTGAGGGCCAGTGTGGGGTGAGCAGTAGCACCCCAACATTCGCCTCGCACCCCGAAATTTCTCCGAAGCCGCTGACTCGCCCGTACCCCACCGGTTGTGGTGAGGGCCAGTGTGGGGTGAGCAGTAGCACCCCAACCTTCGCCTCGCACCCTAATATCGCACTTTGGACTCCCCAACTCCACACTTCAGCCCTTACCCTAACCCTCGAGGCGAGCCCTAACCCTAACCCTAACCCTAACCCTAACCCTAACCCTAACCCTAACCCTAACCCTAACCCTAACCCTAACCCTAACCCTAACCCTAACCCTAACCCTAACCCTCGAACTCGGGACCCTCGAACTCGGGACCCTCGAACTCGGGACCCTCGAACCCGGAACCCTCGAACCCGGACCCGCGGACTCGGACCCCGCCCGACCCGGACCCCCGGCACCTATACGTATAGTGGCCTTTTCCCCACTTCCCCCCAAAATTGCTCCCCTTTTGTCCGTGCGGACCCACCACCACCCCCCACCCTAAAACCCCCAACTTCCCCACAGGCCCCGTGGTCGGTTTGTGGGTTTAGGAGCCTCGGAGAGCTTCGAAACCCATTTTTTGCTCCCCCCCTCCCCCCACCCCCCCTTACTATTTCCCCCCTCCCCCCTCCCCCCCTCATCCCTCACCCCCTGTTACCACATTCTGAAGACCCCCGGTTCCCCAAAGTACAGGTTCCCCAGATTTTCACATTGACTTACATTGGGGCCCCATTGAAGTCCATGGAGCTGTCATTGGAATGCATGGGTTTCTCAAAGAAATCTATTGTTGTCTCCAAATGTCATGGTAACCCCAAAGGAATCTGTCCTCCGCTGACTCGCCCGTACCCCACCGGTTGTGGTGAGGGCCAGTGTGGGGTGAGCAGTAGCACCCCCACATTCGCCTCGCACCCCGAAATTTCTCCGAAGCCGCTGACTCGCCCGTACCCCACCGGTTGTGGTGAGGGCCAGTGTGGGGTGAGCAGTAGCACCCCCACATTCGCCTCGCACCCCGAAATTTCTCCGAAGCCGCTGACTCGCCCGTACCCCACCGGTTGTGGTGAGGGCCAGTGTGGGGTGAGCAGTAGCACCCCAACATTCGCCTCGCACCCCGAAATTTCTCCGAAGCCGCTGACTCGCCCGTACCCCACCGGTTGTGGTGAGGGCCAGTGTGGGGTGAGCAGTAGCACCCCAACCTTCGCCTCGCACCCTAATATCGCACTTTGGACTCCCCAACTCCACACTTCAGCCCTTACCCTAACCCTCGAGGCGAGCCCTAACCCTAACCCTAACCCTAACCCTAACCCTAACCCTAACCCTAACCCTAACCCTAACCCTAACCCTAACCCTAACCCTAACCCTAACCCTAACCCTCGAACTCGGGACCCTCGAACTCGGGACCCTCGAACTCGGGACCCTCGAACCCGGAACCCTCGAACCCGGAACCCTCGAACCCGGACCCGCGGACTCGGACCCCGCCCGACCCGGACCCCCGGCACCTATACGTATAGTGGCCTTTTCCCCACTTCCCCCCAAAACTGCACCCCTTTTGTCCGTGCGGACCCACCACCACCCCCCGCCCTAAAACCCCCAACTTCCCCTAGCCCCGTGGTCGGACACTAGGCCTAAACGCATCCGCATTGGACTCCCCAACTCCACACTTCAGCCCTAACCCTAACCCTCGAGGCGAGCCCTAACCCTAACCCTAACCCTAACCCTAACCCTAACCCTAACCCTAACCCTAACCCTAACCCTAACCCTAACCCTAACCCTAACCCTAACCCTAACCCTAACCCCACATTCGCCTCGCACCCCGAAATTTCTCCGAAGCCGCTGACTCGCCCGTACCCCACCGGTTGTGGTGAGGGCCAGTGTGGGGTGAGCAGTAGCACCCCCACATTCGCCTCGCACCCCGAAATTTCTCCGAAGCCGCTGACTCGCCCGTACCCCACCGGTTGTGGTGAGGGCCAGTGTGGGGTGAGCAGTAGCACCCCCACATTCGCCTCGCACCCCGAAATTTCTCCGAAGCCGCTGACTCGCCCGTACCCCACCGGTTGTGGTGAGGGCCAGTGTGGGGTGAGCAGTAGCACCCCCACATTCGCCTCGCACCCCGAAATTTCTCCGAAGCCGCTGACTCGCCCGTACCCCACCGGTTGTGGTGAGGGCCAGTGTGGGGTGAGCAGTAGCACCCCAACATTCGCCTCGCACCCCGAAATTTCTCCGAAGCCGCTGACTCGCCCGTACCCCACCGGTTGTGGTGAGGGCCAGTGTGGGGTGAGCAGTAGCACCCCCACATTCGCCTCGCACCCCGAAATTTCTCCGAAGCCGCTGACTCGCCCGTACCCCACCGGTTGTGGTGAGGGCCAGTGTGGGGTGAGCAGTAGCACCCCCACATTCGCCTCGCACCCCGAAATTTCTCCGAAGCCGCTGACTCGCCCGTACCCCACCGGTTGTGGTGAGGGCCAGTGTGGGGTGAGCAGTAGCACCCCCACATTCGCCTCGCACCCCGAAATTTCTCCGTAGCCGCTGACTCGCCCGTACCCCACCGGTTGTGGTGAGGGCCAGTGTGGGGTGAGCAGTAGCACCCCCACATTCGCCTCGCACCCCGAAATTTCTCCGAAGCCGCTGACTCGCCCGTACCCCACCGGTTGTGGTGAGGGCCAGTGTGGGGTGAGCAGTAGCACCCCCACATTCGCCTCGCACCCCGAAATTTCTCCGAAGCCGCTGACTCGCCCGTACCCCACCGGTTGTGGTGAGGGCCAGTGTGGAGTGAGCAGTAGCACCCCCACATTCGCCTCGCACCCTAATATCGCCCTTTGGACTCCCCAACTCCACACTTCAGCCCTTACCCTAACCCTCGAGGCGAGCCCTAACCCTAACCCTAACCCTAACCCTAACCCTAACCCTAACCCTAACCCTAACCCTAACCCTCGAACTCGGGACCCTCGAACTCGGGACCCTCGAACTCGGGACCCTCGAACCCGGAACCCTCGAACCCGGAACCCTCGAACCCGGACCCGCGGACTCGGACCCCGCCCGACCCGGACCCCCGGCACCTATACGTATAGTGGCCTTTTCCCCACTTCCCCCCAAAACTGCACCCCTTTTGTCCGTGCGGACCCACCACCACCCCCCGCCCTAAAACCCCCAACTTCCCCTAGCCCCGTGGTCGGACACTAGGCCTAAACGCATCCGCATTGGACTCCCCAACTCCACACTTCAGCCCTTACCCTAACCCTCGAGGCGAGCCCTAACCCTAACCCTAACCCTAACCCTAACCCTAACCCTAACCCTAACCCTAACCCTAACCCTAACCCTAACCCTAACCCTCGAACTCGGGACCCTCGAACTCGGGACCCTCGAACTCGGGACCCTCGAACCCGGAACCCTCGAACCCGGAACCCTCGAACCCGGACCCGCGGACTCGGACCCCGCCCGACCCGGACCCCCGGCACCTATACGTATAGTGGCCTTTTCCCCACTTCCCCCCAAAACTGCACCCCTTTTGTCCGTGCGGACCCACCACCACCCCCCGCCCTAAAACCCCCAACTTCCCCTAGCCCCGTGGTCGGACACTAGGCCTAAACGCATCCGCATTGGACTCCCCAACTCCACACTTCAGCCCTTACCCTAACCCTCGAGGCGAGCCCTAACCCTAACCCTAACCCTAACCCTAACCCTAACCCTAACCCTAACCCTAACCCTAACCCTAACCCTAACCCTAACCCTCGAACTCGGGACCCTCGAACTCGGGACCCTCGAACCCGGAACCCTCGAACCCGGAACCCTCGAACCCGGACCCGCGGACTCGGACCCCGCCCGACCCGGACCCCCGGCACCTATACGTATAGTGGCCTTTTCCCCACTTCCCCCCAAAACTGCACCCCTTTTGTCCATTCGCCTCGCACCCTAATATCGCCCTTTGGACTCCCCAACTCCACACTTCAGCCCTTACCCTAACCCTCGAGGCGAGCCCTAACCCTAACCCTAACCCTAACCCTAACCCTAACCCTAACCCTAACCCTAACCCTAACCCTAACCCTAACCCTAACCCTAACCCTAACCCTAACCCTAGAGGCGAGACCTAACCCTAACCCTAACCCTAAC
>JAWWNI010001582.1:0-85000 GCA_034642065.1 Darevskia nairensis | reverse complement strand
AATCACACAGAGTCTATAGAGTACAGACACGAACTAACCCAGAATCACACGAAGCCTATAGAGTGCAACAGCAAAGCAGTCCCTCCTGGCTGACTACTGCAGATACAGACTCACCCAGAGTCACACAGAGCATATGTAGGCTCACCCAGAATCATACAGAGCCTATAGAGTGCAGTCACAGACTTACCCAGAATAACACGAAGCCTATAGAGTGCAACAGCAGAGCAGCCCCTCTTGGCTGACCACTGCAGATACAGACTCACCCAGAGTCACACAGAGCCTATGTAGGCTCACCCAGAATCACACAGAGCCAATAGAGTGCAGACACAGACTTACCCAGAATCACACGAAGCCTATAGAGTGCAACAGCAGAGCAGCCCCTCTTGGCTGACCGCTGCAGACACAGACTCACCCAGAATCACACGGAGCCTATGCTGACTCACCCAGAATCACACCGAGACTATAGAGTGCAGACACAGTCTTACCCAGATTCACACGAAGCCTATAGAGTGATACAGCAGAGCAGCTCCTCTTGCCTGACCACTGCAGACACAGACTCACCCAGAATCACACAGAGCCTATGGAGTGCAGACACAGTCTTACCCAGATTCACACGAAGCCTATAGAGTGCAACAGCAGAACAGCCCCTCGTGGCTGACCACTGCAGACACAGACTCACCCAGAGTCACACAGAGCCTATGCTGGCTCACCTGCATAGAGTGCATAGAGCCTATAGAGTGCAGACACAGATTTACCCAGATTCACACGAAGCCTATAGAGTGCAACAGCAGAACAGCCCCTCGTGGCTGACCACTGCAGACACAGACTCACCCAGAGTCACACAGAGCCTATGCTGGCTCACCTGCATAGAGTGCATAGAGCCTATAGAGTGCAGACACAGACTCACCCAGAATCACACGGAGCCTGTGCAGACTCACGCAGAATCACACAGAGACTATAGAGTGCAGGCACAGACTTACCCAGAATCACACGAAGCCTATAGAGTGCAACAGCAGAGCAGCCCCTCTTGGCTGACCACTGCAGACACAGACTCACCCAAAATCACACAGAGCCTATAGAGTGCAGACACAGACTTACCCAGAATCACACGAAGCCTATAGAGTGCAACAGCAGAGCAGCCCCTCTTGGCTGACCACTGTAGACACAGACTCACCCAAAATCACACAGAGCCTATAGAGTGCAGACACAGACTTACCCAGAATCACACGAAGTCTATAGAGTGCAACAGCAGAGCAGCCCCTCTTGGCTGACCACTGCAGACACAGACTCACCCAGAATCACACAGAGCCAATAGAGTGCAGACACAGACTTACTCAGAATCACACGAAGCCTATAGAGTGCAACAGCAGAGCAGCCCCTCTTGGCTGACCGCTGCAGACACAGACTCACCCAGAATCACACGGAGCCTATGCAGGATCACCCAGAATCACACAGAGCCTATAGAGTGCAGACACAGACTTACCCAGAATCACACGAAGCCTATTGAGTGCAACAGCAGAGCAGCCTCACTTGGCTGACCACTGCAGACACACACTCACACAGAGTCACACAGAGCCTATGTAGGCTCACCCAGAATCACACAGAGCCAATAGAGTGCAGACACAGACTTACGCAGAATCACACGAAGCCTATAGAGTGCAACAGCAGAGCACCCCTCTTGGCTGACCGCTGCAGACACAGACTCACCCAGAATCACACGGAGCCTGTGCAGGATCACCCAGTATCACACAGAGCATATAGAGTGCAGACACAGACTTACCCAGAATCACACGAAGCCTATAGAGTGCAACAGCAGAGCAGCTCCACTTGGCTGACCACTGCAGACACCGACTCACCCAGAGTCACACAGAGCCTATGCAGGCTCACCCAGAATCACACAGAGTCTATAGAGTACAGACACGAACTAACCCAGAATCACACGAAGCCTATAGAGTGCAACAGCAAAGCAGCCCCTCCTGGCTGACTACTGCAGATACAGACTCACCCAGAATCACACAGAGCCTATGTAGGCTCACCCAGAATCATACAGAGCCTATAGAGTGCAGTCACAGACTTACCCAGAATAACACGAAGCCTATAGAGTGCAACAGCAGAGCAGTCCCTCTTGGCTGACCACTGCAAATACAGACTCACCCAGAGTCACACAGAGCCTATGTAGGCTCACCCAGAATCACACAGAGCATATAGAGTGCAACAGCAGAGCAGCCCCTCTTGGCTGACCGCTGCAGACACAGACTCACCCAGAATCACACGGAGCCTATGCAGACTCACCCAGAATCACACAGAGACTATAGAGTGCAGACACAGTCTAACCCAGATTCACACGAAGCCTATAGAGTGCAACAGCAGAGCAGCTCCTCTTGCCTGACCACTGCAGACACAGACTCACCCAGAATCACACAGAGCCTATGGAGTGCAGACACAGTCTTACCCAGATTCACACGAAGTCTATAGAGTGCAACAGCAGAGCAGCCCCTCTTGGCTGACTACTGCAGACACAGACTCACCCAAAATCACACAGAACCTATAGAGTGGAGACATAGACTTACCCAGAATCACACGAAGCCTATAGAGTGCAGACACAGACTCTGGATGAATTTGACCACTGCAGATACAGACTCATCCAAAGTCACACAGAGCCTATGTAGGCTCACCCAGAATCACACAGAGCCAATAGAGTGCAGACACAGACTTACTCAGAATCACACGAAGCCTATAGAGTGCAACAGCAGAGCAGCCCCTCTTGGCTGACCGCTGCAGACACAGACTCACACAGAGTCACACAGAGCCTATGTAGGCTCACCCAGAATCACACAGAGCCAATAGAGTGCAGACACAGACTTACGCAGAATCACATGAAGCCTATAGAGTGCAACAGCAGAGCACCCCTCTTGGCTGACCGCTGCAGACACAGACTCACACAGAATCACACGGAGCCTATGCAGGATCGCCCAGTATCACACAGAGCCTATAGAGTGCAGACACAGACTTACCCAGAATCACACGAAGCCTATAGAGTGCAACAGCAGAGCAGCCCCTCTTGGCTGACCACTGCAGACACAGACTCACCCAGAGTCACACAAAGCTTATAGAGTGCAGACACAGACTTACCCAGAATCACACGAAGCCTATAGAGTGCAACAGCAGAGCAGCCCCTCTTGGCTGACCGCTGCAGACACCCAGAATCACACGGGGCCTATGCAGGATCACCCAGAATCACACAGAGCCTATAGAGTGCAGACACAGACTTACCCAGAATCACACGAAGCCTATTGAGTGCAACAGCAGAGCAGCCTCACTTGGCTGACCACTGCAGACACAGACTCGCCCAGAATCACACAGAGCCTATAGAGTGCAGACACAGACTTACCCAGAATCACACGAAGCCTATAGAGTGCAACAGCAGAGCAGCCCCTCTTGGCTGACCGCTGCAGACACATACTCACCCAGAATCACACGGGGCCTATGCAGGATCACCCAGAATCACACAGAGCCTATAGAGTGCAGACACAGACTTACCCAGAATCACACGAAGCCTATTGAGTGCAACAGCAGAGCAGCCTCACTTGGCTGACCACTGCAGACACAGACTCGCCCAGAATCACACAGAGCCTATAGAGTGCAGACACAGACTTACCCAGAATCACACGAAGCCTATATAGTGCAACAGCAGAACATCCCCTCGTGGCTGACCACTGCAAACACAGACTCACCCAGAGTCACACAGAGTCTATGCAGGCTCACCCAGAATCACACAGAGCCTATAGAGTGCAGACACAGACTACCCAGAATCACACGAAGCCTATAGAGTGCAACAGCAGAGCAGCCCCGCTTGGCTGACCACTGCAGACACAAACTCACCCAGAATCACACGGAGCCTATGCAGACTCACCCAGAATAATACAGAGCCTATAGAGTACAGACACAGACTCACCCAGAATCACACGGAGCCTATGCAGACTCACCAGAATCACACAGTGCCTATAGAGTGCAGACACAGACTTACCCAGAATCACACGAAGTCTATAGAGTGCAACAGCAGAGCAGCCCCTCTTGGCTGACCACTGCAGACACAGACTCACCCAATATCACACAGAGCCTATAGAGTGCAGACACAGACTTACCCAGAATCACACGAAGCCTATAGAGTGCAACAGCAAAGCAGCCCCTCCTGGCTGATTACTGCAGATACAGACTCACCCAGAATAACACAGAGCCTATAGAGTGCAGTCACAGACTTACCCAGAATAACACGAAGCCTATAGAGTGCAACAGCAGAGCAGCCCCTCTTGGCTGACCACTGCAGATACAGACTCAACCAGAGTCACACAGAGCCTATGTAGGCTCACCAAGAATCACACAGAGCCAATAGAGTGCAGACACAAACTTACTCAGAATCACACGAAGCCTATAGAGTGCAACAACAGAGCAGCCCCTCTTGGCTGACCGCTACAGACACAGACTCACCCAGAATCACACAGAGCCTATGTAGGCTCACCCAGAATCACACAGAGCCAATAGAGTGCAGACACAGACTTACGCAGAATCACACGAAGCCTATTGAGTGCAACAGCAGAGCACCCCTCTTGGCTGACCGCTGCAGACACAGACTCACCCAGAATCACAAGGAGCCTATGCAGGATCACCCAGTATCACACAGAGCCTATAGAGTGCAGACAAAGACTTATCCAGAATCACACGAAGCCTATAGAGTGCAACAGCAGAGCAGCCCCTCTTGGCAGACCGCTGCAGACACAGACTCACCCAGAGTCACACAAAGCTTATAGAGTGCAGACACAGACTTACCCATAATCACACGAATCCTATAGAGTGCACCAGCAGAGCAGCCCCTCTTGGCTGACCGCTGCAGACACAGACTCATCCAGAGTCACACAAAGCTTATAGAGTGCAGACACAGACTTACTCAGAATCACCCGAAGCCTATAGAGTGCAACAGCAGAGCAGCCCCTCTTGGCTGACCGCTGCAGACACAGACTCACCCAGAATCACACGGAGCCTATGCAGGATCACCCAGAATCACACAGAGACTATAGAGTGCAGACACAGACTTACCCAGAATCACACGAAGCCTATTGAGTGCAACAGCAGAGCAGCCTCACTTGGCTGACCACTGCAGACACAGACTCACCCAGAATCACATAGAGTGCAGACACAGACTTACCCAGAATCACACGAAGCCTATAGAGTGAAACAGCAGAACAGCCCCTCGTGGCTGACCACTGCATACAAAGACTCACCCAGAGTCACACAGAGTCTATGCAGGCTCACCCAGAATCACACAGAGCCTATACAGTGCAGACACAGACTTACCCAGAATCCCACGAAGCCTATAGAGTGCCACAGCAGAGCAGCCTCTCTTGGCTAACCACTGCAGACACAGACTCACCCAGAATCGACACAGAGCCTATAGAGTGCAGACACAGACTTACCCAGAATCACACGAAGCCTATAGAGTGCAACAGCAGAGCAGCCCCGCTTGGCTGACCACTGCAGACACAAACTCACCCAGAATCACACGGAGCCTATGCAGACTCACCCAGAATAACACAGAGCCTATAGAGTGCAGACACAGACTTACCCAGAATCACACAAAGCCTATAGAGTGCAACAGCAGAGTAGACCCTCATGGCTGACCGCTGCAGACACAGACTCACCCAGAATCACACGGAGCCTATGCAGGCTCACCCAGAATCACACAGAGACTATAGAGTGCAGACTCAGACTTACCCAGAATCACACGAAGCCTATAGAGTGGAACAGCAGAGCAGCCTCTCTTGGCTAACCACTGCAGACACAGAATCATCCAGAATCACACAAACCCTATAGAGTGCAGACACAGACTCACCCAGAATCACACGGAACCTATGCAGACTCACCCAGAATCACACAGAGACTATAGAGTGCAGACACAGACTTACCCAGAATCACATGAAGCCTATAGAGTGCAACAGCAGAGCAGCCCCTCTTGGCTGACCACTGCAGAGACAGACTCACCCAAAATCACAAAAAGCCTATAGAGTGCAAACACAGACTTACCCAGAATCTCACGAAGCCTATAGAGTGGAACAGCAGAGCAGCCCCTCTTGGCTGACCACTGCAGACACAGACTCATCCAGAGTCACACAGAGCCTATGCAGGCTCACCCAGAATCACACAGAGTCTATATAGTGCAGACACGAACTAACCCAGAATCGCACGAAGCCTATAGAGTGCAACAGCAAAGCAGCCCCTCCTGGCTGATTACTGCAGATACAGACTCACCCAGAATCACAAAGAGCCTATAGAGTGCAGTCACAGACTTACCCAGAATAACACGAAGCCTATAGAGTGCAACAGCAGAACAGCCCTTCGTGGCTGACCACTGCAGACACAGACTTACCCAGAGTCACACATAGTCTACGCAGGCTCACCCAGAATCACACAGAGCCTATAGAGTGCAGACACAGACTTACCCAGAATCACACGAAGCCTATAGAGTGCCACAGCAGAGCAGCCTCTCTTGGCTAACCACTGCAGACACAGACTCACCCAGAATCACACAGAGCCTATAGAGTGCAGACACAGACTTACCCAGAATCACACGAAGCCTATAGAGTGCAACAGCAGAGCAGCCCCGCTTGGCTGACCACTGCAGACACAAACTCACCCAGAATCACACGGAGCCTATGCAGACTCATCCAGAATAACACAGAGCCTATAGAGTGCAGACACAGACTTACCCAGAATCACACAAAGCCTATAGAGTGCAACAGCAGAACCGCCCCTCATGGCTGACCGCTGCAGACACAGACTCACCCAGAATCACACGGAGCCTATACAGACTCACCCAGAATCACACAGAGACTATAAAGTGCAGACACAGTCTTACCCAGATTCACACGAAGCCTATAGAGTGCAACAGCAGAGCAGCCCCTCTTGGCTGACCACTGCAGACACAGTCTCACCGAAAATCACACAGCCTATAGAGTGCAGACACAGTCTTACCCAGATTCACACGAAGCCTATTGAGTGCAACAGCAGAACAGCCCCTCGTGGCTGACCACTGCAGACACAGACTCACCCAGAGTCACACAGAGTCTATGCAGGCTCACCCAGAATCACACAGAGCATATAGAGTGCAGACTCAGACTTACCCAGAATCACAGGAAGCCTATAGAGTGCAACAGAAGAGCAGCCTCTCTTGGCTAACCACTGCAGACACAGAATCACCCAGAATCAAACAAAGCCTATAGAGTGCAGACAAAGACTCACTCAGAATCACACGGAGCCTATGCAGACTCACCCAGAATCACACAGAGACTATAGAGTGCAGACACAGACTTACCCAGAATCACATGAAGCCTATAGAGTGCAACAGCAGAGCAGCCCCTCTTGGCTGACCACTGCAGACACAGACTCACCCAAAATCACACAGAGCCTATAGAGTGCAGACACAGACTTACCCAGAATCACACGAAGCCTATAGAGTGCAACAGCAGAGCAGCCCCTCTTGGCTGACCACTGCAGACACAGACTCACCCAAAAACACACAGAGCCTATAGACTGCAGTCACAGACTCTGGGTGAATTTGACCACTGCAGATACAGACTCATCCACAGTCACACAGAGCCTATGTAGGCTCACCCAGAATCACACAGAGCCAATAGAGTTCAGACACAGACTTACCCAGAATCACACGAAGCCTATAGAGTGCAACAGCAGAGCAGCCCCTCTTGGCTGACCGCTGCAGACACAGACTCACCCAGAATCACACGGAGCCTATGCAGGATCACCCAGAATCACACAGAGCCTATAGAGTGCAGACACAGACTCACCCAGAATCACACGGAGCCTATGCAGGATCACCCAGTATCACACAGAGCCTATAGAGTGCAGACACAGACTTACTCAGAATCACACGAAGCCTATAGAGTACAACAGCAGAGCAGCCCCTCTTGGCTGACCGCTGCAGACACAGACTCACCCAGAGTGCAGACACAGACTTACCCAGAATCACACGAAGCCTATAGAGTGCAACAGCAGAGCAGCCCCTCTTGGCTGACCACTGCAGATACAGACTCACTCAGAGTCACACAGAGCCTATGTAGGCTCACCCAGAATCACACAGAGCCAATAGAGTGCATACACAGACTTACCCAGAATCACACGAAGCCTATAGAGTGCAACAGCAGAGCAGCCCCTCTTGGCTGACTGCTGCAGACACAGAATCACGCAGAATCACACGGAGCCAATGTAGGATCACCCAAAATCACACAGAGCCTATAGAGTGCAGACACAGACTTACCCAGAATCAAACGAAGCCTATAGAGTGCAACAGCAGAGCAGCCCCTCTTGGCTGACCACTGCAGACACAGACTCATCCAGAGTCACACAGAGCCTATGCAGGCTCACCCAGATTCACACAGAGTCTATAGAGTGCAGACACGAACTAACCCAGAATCACACGAAGCCTATAGAGTGCAACAGCAAAGCAGCCCCTCCTGGCTGATTACTGCAGACTCATCCAGAATAACACAGAGCCTATAGAGTGCAGACACAGACTTACCCAGAATAACACGAAGCCTATAGAGTGCAACAGCAGAGCAGCCCCTCTTGGCTGACCACTGCAGATACAGACTCAACCAGAGTCACACAGAGCCTATGTAGGCTCACCAAGAATCACACAGAGCCAATAGAGTGCAGACACAGACTTACTCAGAATCACACGAAGCCTATAGAGTGCAACAACAGAGCAGCCCCTCTTGGCTGACCGCTACAGACACAGACTCACCCAGAATCACACAGAGCCTATGTAGGCTCACCCAGAATCACACAGAGCCAATAGAGTGCAGACACAGACTTACGCAGAATCACACGAAGCCTATTGAGTGCAACAGCAGAGCACCCCTCTTGGCTGACCGCTGCAGACACAGACTCACCCAGAATCACAAGGAGCCTATGCAGGATCACCCAGTATCACACAGAGCCTATAGAGTGCAGACAAAGACTTATCCAGAATCACACGAAGCCTATAGAGTGCAACAGCAGAGCAGCCCCTCTTGGCAGACCGCTGCAGACACAGACTCACCCAGAGTCACACAAAGCTTATAGAGTGCAGACACAGACTTACCCATAATCACACGAATCCTATAGAGTGCACCAGCAGAGCAGCCCCTCTTGGCTGACCGCTGCAGACACAGACTCATCCAGAGTCACACAAAGCTTATAGAGTGCAGACACAGACTTACTCAGAATCACCCGAAGCCTATAGAGTGCAACAGCAGAGCAGCCCCTCTTGGCTGACCGCTGCAGACACAGACTCACCCAGAATCACACGGAGCCTATGCAGGATCACCCAGAATCACACAGAGACTATAGAGTGCAGACACAGACTTACCCAGAATCACACGAAGCCTATTGAGTGCAACAGCAGAGCAGCCTCACTTGGCTGACCACTGCAGACACAGACTCACCCAGAATCACATAGAGTGCAGACACAGACTTACCCAGAATCACACGAAGCCTATAGAGTGCAACAGCAGAACAGCCCCTCGTGGCTGACCACTGCAGACAAAGACTCACCCAGAGTCACACAGAGTCTATGCAGGCTCACCCAGAATCACACAGAGCCTATACAGTGCAGACACAGACTTACCCAGAATCCCACGAAGCCTATAGAGTGCCACAGCAGAGCAGCCTCTCTTGGCTAACCACTGCAGACACAGACTCACCCAGAATCGACACAGAGCCTATAGAGTGCAGACACAGACTTACACAGAATCACACGAAGCCTATAGAGTGCAACAGCAGAGCAGCCCCGCTTGGCTGACCACTGCAGACACAAACTCACCCAGAATCACACGGAGCCTATGCAGACTCACCCAGAATAACACAGAGCCTATAGAGTGCAGACACAGACTTACCCAGAATCACACAAAGCCTATAGAGTGCAACAGCAGAGTAGACCCTCATGGCTGACCGCTGCAGACACAGACTCACCCAGAATCACACGGAGCCTATGCAGGCTCACCCAGAATCACACAGAGCCAATAGAGTGCATACACAGACTTACCCAGAATCACACGAAGCCTATAGAGTGCAACAGCAGAGCAGCCCCTCTTGGCTGACTGCTGCAGACACAGAATCACGCAGAATCACACGGAGCCTATAGAGTGCAGACACAGACTCTGGGTGAATTTGACCACTGCAGATACAGACTCATCCACAGTCACACAGAGCCTATGTAGGCTCACCCAGAATCACACAGAGCCAATAGAGTTCAGACACAGACTTACCCAGAATCACACGAAGCCTATAGAGTGCAACAGCAGAGCAGCCCCTCTTGGCTGACCGCTGCAGACACAGACTCACCCAGAATCACACGGAGCCTATGCAGGATCACCCAGAATCACACAGAGCCTATAGAGTGCAGACACAGACTCACCCAGAATCACACGGAGCCTATGCAGGATCACCCAGTATCACACAGAGCCTATAGAGTGCAGACACAGACTTACTCAGAATCACACGAAGCCTATAGAGTACAACAGCAGAGCAGCCCCTCTTGGCTGACCGCTGCAGACACAGACTCACCCAGAGTGCAGACACAGACTTACCCAGAATCACACGAAGCCTATAGAGTGCAACAGCAGAGCAGCCCCTCTTGGCTGACCACTGCAGATACAGACTCACTCAGAGTCACACAGAGCCTATGTAGGCTCACCCAGAATCACACAGAGCCAATAGAGTGCATACACAGACTTACCCAGAATCACACGAAGCCTATAGAGTGCAACAGCAGAGCACCCCTCTTGGCTGACTGCTGCAGACACAGAATCACGCAGAATCACACGGAGCCAATGTAGGATCACCCAAAATCACACAGAGCCTATAGAGTGCAGACACAGACTTACCCAGAATCAAACGAAGCCTATAGAGTGCAACAGCAGAGCAGCCCCTCTTGGCTGACCACTGCAGACACAGACTCATCCAGAGTCACACAGAGCCTATGCAGGCTCACCCAGATTCACACAGAGTCTATAGAGTGCAGACACGAACTAACCCAGAATCACACGAAGCCTATAGAGTGCAACAGCAAAGCAGCCCCTCCTGGCTGATTACTGCAGACTCATCCAGAATAACACAGAGCCTATAGAGTGCAGACACAGACTTACCCAGAATAACACGAAGCCTATAGAGTGCAACAGCAGAGCAGCCCCTCTTGGCTGACCACTGCAGATACAGACTCATCCAGATTCACACAGAGCCTATGTAGGCTCACCCAGAATCACACAGAGCCAATAGAGTGCAGACACAGACTTACGCAGAATCACACGAAGCCTATTGAGTGCAACAGCAGAGCACCCCTCTTGGCTGACCGCTGCAGACACAGACTCACCCAGAATCACAAGGAGCCTATGCAGGATCACCCAGTATCACACAGAGCCTATAGAGTGCAGACACAGACTTACCCAGAATCACACGAATCCTATAGAGTGCAACAGCAGAGCAGCCCCTCTTGGCTGACCGCTGCAGACACAGACTCACCCAGAGTCACACAAAGCTTATAGAGTGCAGACACAGACTTACCCATAATCACACGAAGCCTATAGAGTGCAACAGCAGAGCAGCCCCGCTTGGCTGACCACTGCAGACACAAACTCACCCAGAATCACACGGAGCCTATGCAGACTCATCCAGAATAACACAGAGCCTATAGAGTGCAGACACAGACTTACCCAGAATAACACGAAGCCTATAGAGTGCAACAGCAGAGCAGCCCCTCTTGGCTGACCACTGCAGATACAGACTCAACCAGATTCACACAGAGCCTATGTAGGCTCACCCAGAATCACACAGAGCCAATAGAGTGCAGACACAGACTCTGGGTGAATTTGACCACTGCAGATACAGACTCATCCAAAGTCACACAGAGCCTATGTAGGCTCACCCAGAATCACACAGAGCCAATAGAGTGCAGACACAGACTTACTCAGAATCACACGAAGCCTATAGAGTGCAACAGCAGAGCAGCCCCTCTTGGCTGACCGCTGCAGACACAGACTCACCCAGAATCACACAGAGCCTATGTAGGCTCACCCAGAATCACACAGAGCCAATAGAGTGCAGACACAGACTTATGCAGAATCACACGAAGCCTATTGAGTGCAACAGCAGAGCACCCCTCTTGGCTGACCGCTGCAGACACAGACTCACCCAGAATCACAAGGAGCCTATGCAGGATCACCCAGTATCACACAGAGCCTATAGAGTGCAGACACAGACTTACCCAGAATCACACGAAGCCTATAGAGTGCAACAGCAGAGCAGCCCTTCTTGGCTGACCGCTGCAGACACAGACTCACCCAGAGTCACACAAAGCTTATAGAGTGCAGACACAGACTTACCCATAATCACACGAAGCCTATAGAGTGCAACAGCAGAGCAGCCCCTCTTGGCCGACCGCTGCAGACACACACTCACCCAGAGTCACACAAAGCTTATAGAGTGCAGACACAGACTTACTCAGAATCACACGAAGCTTATAGAGTGCAACAGCAGAGCAGCCCCTCTTGGCTGACCGCTGCAGACACAGACTCACCCAGAATCACACGGAGCCTATGCAGGATCACCCAGAATCACACAGAAACTATAGAGTGCAGACACAGACTTACCCAGAATCACACGAAGCCTATTGAGTGCAACAGCAGAGCAGCCTCACTTGGCTGACCACTGCAGACACAGACTCACCCAGAATCACATAGAGTGCAGACACAGACTTACCCAGAATCACAGGAAGCCTATAGAGTGCAACAGCACAACAGCCTCTCCTGGCTGACCACTGCAGACAAAGACTCACACAGAGTCACACAGAGTCTATGCAGGCTCACCCAGAATCACACAGAGCCTATAGAGTGCAGACACAGACTTACGCAGAATCCCACGAAGCCTATAGAGTGCCACAGCAGAGCAGCCTCTCTTGGCTAACCACTGCAGACACAGACTCACCCAGAATCGACACAGAGCCTATAGAGTGCAGACACAGACTAACCCAGAATCACACGAAGCCTATAGAGTGCAACAGCAGAGCAGCCCCGCTTGGCTGACCACTGCAGACACAAACTCACCCAGAATCGACGGAGCCTATGCAGACTCACCCAGAATAACACAGAGCCTATAGAGTGCAGACACAGACTTACCCAGAATCACACAAAGCCTATAGAGTGCAACAGCAGAGTAGACCCTCATGGCTGACCGCTGCAGACACAGACTCACCCAGAATCACACGGAGCCTATGCAGGCTCACCCAGAATCACACAGAGACTATAGAGTGCAGACTCAGACTTACCCAGAATCACACGAAGCCTATAGAGTGCATCAGCAGAGCAGCCCCTCTTGGCTGACCACTGCAGAGACAGACTCACCCAAAATCACAAAAAGCCTATAGAGTGCAAACACAGACTTACCCAGAATCTCACGAAGCCTATAGAGTGGAACAGCAGAGCAGCCCCTCTTGGCTGACCACTGCAGATACAGACTCACCCAGAGTCACACAGAGCGTATGCAGGCTCACCCAGAATCACACAGAGTCTATATAGTGAAGACAAGAACTAACCCAGAATCACACGAAGCCTATAGAGTGCAACAGCAAAGCAGCCCCTCCTGGCTGATTACTGCAGATACAGACTCACCCAGAATCACAAAGAGCCTATAGAGTGCAGTCACAGACTTACCCAGAATAACACGAAGCCTATAGAGTGCAACAGCAGAACAGCCCCTCGTGGCTGACCACTGCAGACACAGACTCAACCAGAGTCACACAGAGTCTACGCAGGCTCACCCAGAATCACACAGAGCCTATAGAGTGCAGACACAGACTTATCCAGAATCACACGAAGCCTATAGAGTGCCACAGCAGAGCAGCCTCTCTTGGCTAACCACTGCAGACACAGACTCACCCAGAATCACACAGAGCCTATAGAGTGCAGACACAGACTTACCCAGAATCACACGAAGCCTATAGAGTGCAACAGCAGAGCAGCCCCGCTTGGCTGACCTCTGCAGACACAAACTCACCCAGAATCACACGGAGCCTATGCAGACTCACCCAGAATAACACAGAGCCTATAGAGTGCAGACACAGACTTACCCAGAATCACACAAAGCCTATAGAGTGCAACAGCAGAACAGCCCCTCATGGCTGACCGCTGCAGACACAGACTCACCCAGAATCACACGGAGCCTATACAGACTCACCCAGAATCACACAGAGACTATAGAGTGCAGACACAATCTTACCCAGATTCACACGAAGCCTATAGAGTGCAACAGCAGAGCAGCCCCTCTTGGCTGACCACTGCAGACACAGACTCACCGAAAATCACACAGCCTATAGAGTGCAGACACAGACTTACCCAGAATCACACGAAGACTATAGAGTGCAACAGCAGAGCAGCCCCTCGTGGCTGACCACTGCAGACACAGACTCACCCAGAGTCACACAGAGTCTATGCAGGCTCACCCAGAATCACACAAAGCATATAGAGTGCAGACTCAGACTTACCCAGAATCACACGAAGCCTAGAGAGTGCAACAGAAGAGCAGCCTCTCTTGGCTAACCACTGCAGACACAGAATCACCCAGAATCAAACAAAGCCTATAGAGTGCAGACACAGACTCACTCAGAATCACACGGAGCTGCTGCAGACTCACCCAGAATCACACAGAGACTATAGAGTGCAGACACAGACTTACCCAGAATCACATGAAGCCTATAGAGTGCAACAGCAGAGCAGCCCCTCTTGGCTGACCACTGCAGACACAGACTCACCCAAAATCACACAGAGCCTATAGAGTGCAGACACAGACTTACCCAGAATCACACGAAGCCTATAGAGTGCAACAGCAGAGCAGCCCCTCTTGGCTGACCACTACAGACTCAGACTCACCCAAAATCACACAGAGCCTATAGAGTGCAGACACAGACTTACCCAGAATCACACGAAGTCTATAGAGTGCAACAGCAGAGCAGCCCCTCTTGGCTGACCACTGCAGACACAGACTCACCCAAAATCACACAGAGCCTATAGAGTGCAGACACAGACTTACCCAGAATCACACGAAGCCTATAGAGTGGAACAGCAGAGCAGCCCCTCTTGGCTGACCACTGTAGACACAGACTCCACCAGAGTCACACAGAGCCTATGCAGGCTCACCCAGAATCACACAGAGTCTATAGAGTGCAGACACGAACTAACCCAGAATCACACGAAGCCTATAGAGTGCAACAGCAAAGCAGCCCCTCCTGGCTGATTATTGCAGTTACAGACTCACCCAGAATCACACAGAGCCTATAGAGTGCAGTCACAGACTTACCCAGAATAACACGAAGCCTATAGAGTGCAACAGCAGAGCAGCCCCTCTTGGCTGACCACTGCAGATACAGACTCAACCAGAGTCACACAGAGCCTATGTAGGCTCACCCAGAATCACACAGAGCCAATAGAGTGCAGACACAGACTTACTCAGAATCACACGAAGCCTATTGAGTGCAACAGCAGAGCACCCCTCTTGGCTGACCGCTGCAGACACAGACTCACCCAGAATCACAAGGAGCCTATGCAGGATCACCCAGTATCACACAGAGCCTATAGAGTGCAGACACAGACTTACCCAGAATCACACGAAGCCTATAGAGTGCAACAGCAGAGCAGCCCCTCTTGGCTGACCGCTGCAGACACAGACTCACCCAGAGTCACACAAAGCTTATAGAGTGCAGACACAGACTTACCCATAATCACACGAAGCCTATAGAGTGCAACAGCAGAGCAGCCCCGCTTGTCTGACCACTGCAGACACAAACTCACCCAGAATCACACGGAGCCTATGCAGACTCATCCAGAATAACACAGAGCCTATAGAGTGCAGACACAGACTTACCCAGAATAACACGAAGCCTATAGAGTGCAACAGCAGAGCAGCCCCTCTTGGCTGACCACTGCAGATACAGACTCAACCAGATTCACACAGAGCCTATGTAGGCTCACCCAGAATCACACAGAGCCAATAGAGTGCAGACACAGACTCTGGGTGAATTTGACCACTGCAGATACAGACTCATCCAAAGTCACACAGAGCCTATGTAGGCTCACCCAGAATCACACAGAGCCAATAGAGTGCAGACAAAGACTTACTCAGAATCACACGAAGCCTATAGAGTGCAACAGCAGAGCAGCCCCTCTTGGCTGACCGCTGCAGACACAGACTCACCCAGAATCACACAGAGCCTATGTAGGCTCACCCAGAATCACACAGAGCCAATAGAGTGCAGACACAGACTTATGCAGAATCACACGAAGCCTATTGAGTGCAACAGCAGAGCACCCCTCTTGGCTGACCGCTGCAGACACAGACTCACCCAGAATCACAAGGAGCCTATGCAGGATCACCCAGTATCACACAGAGCCTATAGAGTGCAGAAACAGACTTACCCAGAATCACACGAAGCCTATAGAGTGCAACAGCAGAGCAGCCCCTCTTGGCTGACCGCTGCAGACACAGACTCACCCAGAGTCACACAAAGCTTATAGAGTGCAGACACAGACTTACCCATAATCACACGAAGCCTATAGAGTGCAACAGCAGAGCAGCCCCTCTTGGCCGACCGCTGCAGACACAGACTCACCCAGAGTCACACAAAGCTTATAGAGTGCAGACACAGACTTACTCAGAATCACACGAAGCCTATAGAGTGCAACAGCAGAGCAGCCCCTCTTGGCTGACCACTGCAGACACAGACTCACCGAAAATCACACAGCCTATAGAGTGCAGACACAGACTTACCCAGAATCACACGAAGACTATAGAGTGCAACAGCAGAGCAGCCCCTCGTGGCTGACCACTGCAGACACAGACTCACCCAGAGTCACACAGAGTCTATGCAGGCTCACCCAGAATCACACAAAGCATATAGAGTGCAGACTCAGACTTACCCAGAATCACACGAAGCCTAGAGAGTGCAACAGAAGAGCAGCCTCTCTTGGCTAACCACTGCAGACACAGAATCACCCAGAATCAAACAAAGCCTATAGAGTGCAGACACAGACTCACTCAGAATCACACGGAGCTGCTGCAGACTCACCCAGAATCACACAGAGACTATAGAGTGCAGACACAGACTTACCCAGAATCACATGAAGCCTATAGAGTGCAACAGCAGAGCAGCCCCTCTTGGCTGACCACTGCAGACACAGACTCACCCAAAATCACACAGAGCCTATAGAGTGCAGACACAGACTTACCCAGAATCACACGAAGCCTATAGAGTGCAACAGCAGAGCAGCCCCTCTTGGCTGACCACTACAGACTCAGACTCACCCAAAATCACACAGAGCCTATAGAGTGCAGACACAGACTTACCCAGAATCACACGAAGTCTATAGAGTGCAACAGCAGAGCAGCCCCTCTTGGCTGACCACTGCAGACACAGACTCACCCAAAATCACACAGAGCCTATAGAGTGCAGACACAGACTTACCCAGAATCACACGAAGCCTATAGAGTGGAACAGCAGAGCAGCCCCTCTTGGCTGACCACTGTAGACACAGACTCCACCAGAGTCACACAGAGCCTATGCAGGCTCACCCAGAATCACACAGAGTCTATAGAGTGCAGACACGAACTAACCCAGAATCACACGAAGCCTATAGAGTGCAACAGCAAAGCAGCCCCTCCTGGCTGATTATTGCAGTTACAGACTCACCCAGAATCACACAGAGCCTATAGAGTGCAGTCACAGACTTACCCAGAATAACACGAAGCCTATAGAGTGCAACAGCAGAGCAGCCCCTCTTGGCTGACCACTGCAGATACAGACTCAACCAGAGTCACACAGAGCCTATGTAGGCTCACCCAGAATCACACAGAGCCAATAGAGTGCAGACACAGACTTACTCAGAATCACACGAAGCCTATTGAGTGCAACAGCAGAGCACCCCTCTTGGCTGACCGCTGCAGACACAGACTCACCCAGAATCACAAGGAGCCTATGCAGGATCACCCAGTATCACACAGAGCCTATAGAGTGCAGACACAGACTTACCCAGAATCACACGAAGCCTATAGAGTGCAACAGCAGAGCAGCCCCTCTTGGCTGACCGCTGCAGACACAGACTCACCCAGAGTCACACAAAGCTTATAGAGTGCAGACACAGACTTACCCATAATCACACGAAGCCTATAGAGTGCAACAGCAGAGCAGCCCCGCTTGTCTGACCACTGCAGACACAAACTCACCCAGAATCACACGGAGCCTATGCAGACTCATCCAGAATAACACAGAGCCTATAGAGTGCAGACACAGACTTACCCAGAATAACACGAAGCCTATAGAGTGCAACAGCAGAGCAGCCCCTCTTGGCTGACCACTGCAGATACAGACTCAACCAGATTCACACAGAGCCTATGTAGGCTCACCCAGAATCACACAGAGCCAATAGAGTGCAGACACAGACTCTGGGTGAATTTGACCACTGCAGATACAGACTCATCCAAAGTCACACAGAGCCTATGTAGGCTCACCCAGAATCACACAGAGCCAATAGAGTGCAGACAAAGACTTACTCAGAATCACACGAAGCCTATAGAGTGCAACAGCAGAGCAGCCCCTCTTGGCTGACCGCTGCAGACACAGACTCACCCAGAATCACACAGAGCCTATGTAGGCTCACCCAGAATCACACAGAGCCAATAGAGTGCAGACACAGACTTATGCAGAATCACACGAAGCCTATTGAGTGCAACAGCAGAGCACCCCTCTTGGCTGACCGCTGCAGACACAGACTCACCCAGAATCACAAGGAGCCTATGCAGGATCACCCAGTATCACACAGAGCCTATAGAGTGCAGAAACAGACTTACCCAGAATCACACGAAGCCTATAGAGTGCAACAGCAGAGCAGCCCCTCTTGGCTGACCGCTGCAGACACAGACTCACCCAGAGTCACACAAAGCTTATAGAGTGCAGACACAGACTTACCCATAATCACACGAAGCCTATAGAGTGCAACAGCAGAGCAGCCCCTCTTGGCCGACCGCTGCAGACACAGACTCACCCAGAGTCACACAAAGCTTATAGAGTGCAGACACAGACTTACTCAGAATCACACGAAGCCTATAGAGTGCAACAGCAGAGCAGCCCCTCTTGGCTGACCGCTGCAGACACAGACTCACCCAGAATCACACGGAGCCTATGCAGGATCACCCAGAATCACACAGAAACTATAGAGTGCAGACACAGACTTACCCAGAATCACACGAAGCCTATTGAGTGCAACAGCAGAGCAGCCTCACTTGGCTGACCACTGCAGACACAGACTCACCCAGAATCACATAGAGTGCAGACACAGACTTACCCAGAATCACACGAAGCCTATAGAGTGCAACAGCAGAACAGCCTCTCCTGGCTGACCACTGCAGACAAAGACTCACACAGAGTCACACAGAGTCTATGCAGGCTCACCCAGAATCACACAGAGCCTATAGAGTGCAGACAAAGACTTACCCAGAATCCCACGAAGCCTATAGAGTGCCACAGCAGAGCAGCCTCTATTGGCTAACCACTGCAGACACAGACTCACCCAGAATCGACACAGAGCCTATAGAGTGCAGACACAGACTTACCCAGAATCACACGAAGCCTATAGAGTGCAACAGCAGAGCAGCCCCGCTTGGCTGACCACTGCAGACACAAACTCACCCAGAATCACACGGAGCCTATGTAGGCTCACCCAGAATCACACAGAGCCAATAGAGTGCAGACAAAGACTTACTCAGAATCACACGAAGCCTATAGAGTGCAACAGCAGAGCAGCCCCTCTTGGCTGACCGCTGCAGACACAGACTCACCCAGAATCACACAGAGCCTATGTAGGCTCACCCAGAATCACACAGAGCCAATAGAGTGCAGACACAGACTTATGCAGAATCACACGAAGCCTATTGAGTGCAACAGCAGAGCACCCCTCTTGGCTGACCGCTGCAGACACAGACTCACCCAGAATCACAAGGAGCCTATGCAGGATCACCCAGTATCACACAGAGCCTATAGAGTGCAGAAACAGACTTACCCAGAATCACACGAAGCCTATAGAGTGCAACAGCAGAGCAGCCCCTCTTGGCTGACCGCTGCAGACACAGACTCACCCAGAGTCACACAAAGCTTATAGAGTGCAGACACAGACTTACCCATAATCACACGAAGCCTATAGAGTGCAACAGCAGAGCAGCCCCTCTTGGCCGACCGCTGCAGACACAGACTCACCCAGAGTCACACAAAGCTTATAGAGTGCAGACACAGACTTACTCAGAATCACACGAAGCCTATAGAGTGCAACAGCAGAGCAGCCCCTCTTGGCTGACCGCTGCAGACACAGACTCACCCAGAATCACACGGAGCCTATGCAGGATCACCCAGAATCACACAGAAACTATAGAGTGCAGACACAGACTTACCCAGAATCACACGAAGCCTATTGAGTGCAACAGCAGAGCAGCCTCACTTGGCTGACCACTGCAGACACAGACTCACCCAGAATCACATAGAGTGCAGACACAGACTTACCCAGAATCACACGAAGCCTATAGAGTGCAACAGCAGAACAGCCTCTCCTGGCTGACCACTGCAGACAAAGACTCACACAGAGTCACACAGAGTCTATGCAGGCTCACCCAGAATCACACAGAGCCTATAGAGTGCAGACAAAGACTTACCCAGAATCCCACGAAGCCTATAGAGTGCCACAGCAGAGCAGCCTCTATTGGCTAACCACTGCAGACACAGACTCACCCAGAATCGACACAGAGCCTATAGAGTGCAGACACAGACTTACCCAGAATCACACGAAGCCTATAGAGTGCAACAGCAGAGCAGCCCCGCTTGGCTGACCACTGCAGACACAAACTCACCCAGAATCACACGGAGCCTATGCAGACTCACCCAGAATAACACAGAGCCTATAGAGTGCAGACACAGACTTACCCAGAATCACACAAAGCCTATAGAGTGCAACAGCAGAGTAGACCCTCATGGCTGACCGCTGCAGACACAGACTCACCCAGAATCACACGGAGCCTATGCAGGCTCACCCAGAATCACACAGAGACTATAGAGTGCAGACTCAGACTTACCCAGAATCACATGAAGCCTATAGAGTGCAACAGCAGAGCAGCCCCTCTTGGCTGACCACTGCAGACACAGACTCACCCAAAATCACACAGAGCCTATAGAGTGCAGACACAGACTTACCCAGAATCACACGAAGCCTATAGAGTGCATCAGCAGAGCAGCCCCTCTTGGCTGACCACT
Source organism: Darevskia nairensis (assembly GCA_034642065.1). Taxonomy (NCBI): domain Eukaryota; kingdom Metazoa; phylum Chordata; class Lepidosauria; order Squamata; family Lacertidae; genus Darevskia; species Darevskia nairensis. The sequence continues at coordinate 63,615 of JAWWNI010001582.1, read as the reverse complement.
GCAGAGACAGACTCACCCAAAATCACAAAAAGCCTATAGAGTGCAAACACAGACTTACCTAGAATCTCACGAAGCCTATAGAGTAGAACAGCAGAGCAGCCCCTCTTGGCTGACCACTGCAGACACAGACTCACCCAGAGTCACACAGAGCGTATGCAGGCTCACCCAGAATCACACAGAGTCTATATAGTGAAGACACGAACTAACCCAGAATCACACGAAGCCTATAGAGTGCAACAGCAAAGCAGCCCCTCCTGGCTGATTACTGCAGATACAGACTCACCCAGAATCACAAAGAGCCTATAGAGTGCAGTCACAGACTTACCCAGAATAACACGAAGCCTATAGAGTGCAACAGCAGAACAGCCCCTCGTGGCTGACCACTGCAGACACAGACTCAACCAGAGTCACACAGAGTCTACGCAGGCTCACCCAGAATCACACAGAGCCTATAGAGTGCAGACACAGACTTACCCAGAATCACACGAAGCCTATAGAGTGCCACAGCAGAGCAGCCTCTCTTGGCTAACCACTGCAGACACAGACTCACCCAGAATCACACAGAGCCTATAGAGTGCAGACACAGACTTACCCAGAATCACACGAAGCCTATAGAGTGCAACAGCAGAGCAGCCCCGCTTGGCTGACCACTGCAGACACAAACTCACCCAGAATCACACGGAGCCTATGCAGACTCATCCAGAATAACACAGAGCCTATAGAGTGCAGACACAGACTTACCCAGAATCACACAAAGCCTATAGAGTGCAACAGCAGAACAGCCCCTCATGGCTGACCGCTGCAGACACAGACTCACCCAGAATCACACGGAGCCTATACAGACTCACCCAGAATCACACAGAGACTATAGAGTGCAGACACAGTCTTACCCAGATTCACACGAAGCCTATAGAGTGCAACAGCAGAGCAGCCCCTCTTGGCTGACCACTGCAGACACAGACTCACCGAAAATCACACAGCCTATAGAGTGCAGACACAGACTTACCCAGAATCACACGAAGACTATAGAGTGCAACAGCAGAGCAGCCCCTCGTGGCTGACCACTGCAGACACAGACTCACCCAGAGTCACACAGAGTCTATGCAGGCTCACCCAGAATCACACAGAGCATATAGAGTGCAGACTCAGACTTACCCAGAATCACACGAAGCCTATAGTGTGCAACAGCAGAGCAGCCCCGCTTGGCTGACCACTGCAGACACAAACTCACCCAGAATCACACGGAGCCTATGCAGACTCACCCAGAATAACACAGAGCCTATAGAGTGCAGACACAGACTTACCCAGAATCACACAAAGCCTATAGAGTGCAACAGCAGAGTAGACCCTCATGGCTGACCGCTGCAGACACAGACTCACCCAGAATCACACGGAGCCTATGCAGGCTCACCCAGAATCACACAGAGACTATAGAGTGCAGACTCAGACTTACCCAGAATCACATGAAGCCTATAGAGTGCAACAGCAGAGCAGCCCCTCTTGGCTGACCACTGCAGACACAGACTCACCCAAAATCACACAGAGCCTATAGAGTGCAGACACAGACTTACCCAGAATCACACGAAGCCTATAGAGTGCATCAGCAGAGCAGCCCCTCTTGGCTGACCACTGCAGAGACAGACTCACCCAAAATCACAAAAAGCCTATAGAGTGCAAACACAGACTTACCCAGAATCTCACGAAGCCTATAGAGTGGAACAGCAGAGCAGGCCCTCTTGGCTGACCACTGCAGACACAGACTCACCCAGAGTCACACAGAGCGTATGCAGGCTCACCCAGAATCACACAGAGTCTATATAGTGAAGACACGAACTAACCCAGAATCACACGAAGCCTATAGAGTGCAACAGCAAAGCAGCCCCTCCTGGCTGATTACTGCAGATACAGACTCACCCAGAATCACAAAGAGCCTATAGAGTGCAGTCACAGACTTACCCAGAATAACACGAAGCCTATAGAGTGCAACAGCAGAACAGCCCCTCGTGGCTGACCACTGCAGACACAGACTCAACCAGAGTCACACAGAGTCTACGCAGGCTCACCCAGAATCACACAGAGCCTATAGAGTGCAGACACAGACTTACCCAGAATCACACGAAGCCTATAGAGTGCCACAGCAGAGCAGCCTCTCTTGGCTAACCACTGCAGACACAGACTCACCCAGAATCACACAGAGCCTATAGAGTGCAGACACAGACTTACCCAGAATCACACGAAGCCTATAGAGTGCAACACCAGAGCAGCCCCGCTTGGCTGACCACTGCAGACACAAACTCACCCAGAATCACACGGAGCCTATGCAGACTCATCCAGAATAACACAGAGCCTATAGAGTGCAGACACAGACTTACCCAGAATCACACAAAGCCTATAGAGTGCAACAGCAGAACAGCCCCTCATGGCTGACCGCTGCAGACACAGACTCACCCAGAATCACACGGAGCCTATACAGACTCACCCAGAATCACACAGAGACTATAGAGTGCAGACACGAACTAACCCAGAATCACACGAAGCCTATAGAGTGCAACAGCAAAGCAGCCCCTCCTGGCTGATTATTGCAGTTACAGACTCACCCAGAATCACACAGAGCCTATAGAGTGCAGTCACAGACTTACCCAGAATAACACGAAGCCTATAGAGTGCAACAGCAGAGCAGCCCCTCTTGGCTGACCACTGCAGATACAGACTCAACCAGAGTCACACAGAGCCTATGTAGGCTCACCCAGAATCACACAGAGCCAATAGAGTGCAGACACAGACTTACTCAGAATCACACGAAGCCTATTGAGTGCAACAGCAGAGCACCCCTCTTGGCTGACCGCTGCAGACACAGACTCACCCAGAATCACAAGGAGCCTATGCAGGATCACCCAGTATCACACAGAGCCTATAGAGTGCAGACACAGACTTACCCAGAATCACACGAAGCCTATAGAGTGCAACAGAAGAGCAGCCTCTCTTGGCTAACCACTGCAGACACAGAATCACCCAGAATCAAACAAAGCCTACAGAGTGCAGACACAGACTCACTCAGAATCACACGGAGCTGCTGCAGACTCACCCAGAATCACACAGAGACTATAGAGTGCAGACACAGACTTACCCAGAATCACATGAAGCCTATAGAGTGCAACAGCAGAGCAGCCCCTCTTGGCGGACCACTGCAGACACAGACTCACCCAAAATCACACAGAGCCTATAGAGTGCAGACACAGACTTACCCAGAATCACACGAAGCTTATAGAGTGCAACAGCAGAGCAGCCCCTCTTGGCTGACCACTGCAGACACAGACTCACCCAAAATCACACAGAGCCTATAGAGTGCAGACACAGACTTACCCAGAATCACACGAAGTCTATAGAGTGCAACAGCAGAGCAGCCCCTCTTGGCTGACCACTGCAGACACAGACTCACCCAAAATCACACAGAGCCTATAGAGTGCAGACACAGACTTACCCAGAATCACACGAAGCCTATAGAGTGGAACAGCAGAGCAGCCCCTCTTGGCTGACCACTGTAGACACAGACTCACCCAGAGTCACACAGAGCCTATGCAGGCTCACCCAGAATCACACAGAGTCTATAGAGTGCAGACACGAACTAACCCAGAATCACACAAAGCCTATAGAGTGCAACAGCAAAGCAGCCCCTCCTGGCTGATTATTGCAGTTACAGACTCACCCAGAATCACACAGAGCCTATAGAGTGCAGTCACAGACTTACCCAGAATAACACGAAGCCTATAGAGTGCAACAGCAGAGCAGCCCCTCTTGGCTGACCACTGCAGATACAGACTCAACCAGAGTCACACAGAGCCTATGTAGGCTCACCCAGAATCACACAGAGCCAATAGAGTGCAGACACAGACTTACTCAGAATCACACGAAGCCTATTGAGTGCAACAGCAGAGCACCCCTCTTGGCTGACCGCTGCAGACACAGACTCACCCAGAATCACAAGGAGCCTATGCAGGATCACCCAGTATCACACAGAGCCTATAGAGTGCAGACACAGACTTACCCAGAATCACACGAAGCCTATAGAGTGCAACAGCAGAGCAGCCCCTCTTGGCTGACCGCTGCAGACACAGACTCACCCAGAGTCACACAAAGCTTATAGAGTGCAGACACAGACTTACCCATAATCACACGAAGCCTATAGAGTGCAACAGCAGAGCAGCCCCGCTTGGCTGACCACTGCAGACACAAACTCGCCCAGAATCACACGGAGCCTATGCAGACTCATCCAGAATAACACAGAGCCTATAGAGTGCAGACACAGACTTACCCAGAATAACACGAAGCCTATAGAGTGCAACAGCAGAGCAGCCACTCTTGGCTGCCCACTGCAGATACAGACTCAACCAGATTCACACAGAGCCTATGTAGGCTCACCCAGAATCACACAGAGCCAATAGAGTGCAGACACAGACTCTGGGTGAATTTGACCACTGCAGATACAGACTCATCCAAAGTCACACAGAGCCTATGTAGGCTCACCCAGAATCACACAGAGCCAATAGAGTGCAGACACAGACTTACTCAGAATCACACGAAGCCTATAGAGTGCAACAGCAGAGCAGCCCCTCTTGGCTGACCGCTGCAGACACAGACTCACCCAGAATCACACAGAGCCTATGTAGGCTCACCCAGAATCACACAGAGCCAATAGAGTGCAGACACAGACTTATGCAGAATCACACGAAGCCTATTGAGTGCAACAGCAGAGCACCCCTCTTGGCCGACCGCTGCAGACACAGACTCACCCAGAATCACAAGGAGCCTATGCAGGATCACCCAGTATCACACAGAGCCTATAGAGTGCAGACACAGACTTACCCAGAATCACACGAAGCCTATAGAGTGCAACAGCAGAGCAGCCCCTCTTGGCTGACCGCTGCAGACACAGACTCACCCAGAATCACACAAAGCTTATAGAGTGCAGACACAGACTTACCCATAATCACACGAAGCCTATAGAGTGCAACAGCAGAGCAGCCCCTCTTGGCCGACCGCTGCAGACACAGACTCACCCAGAGTCACACAAAGCTTATAGAGTGCAGACACAGACTTACTCAGAATCACACGAAGCCTATAGAGTGCAACAGCAGAGCAGCCCCTCTTGGCTGACCGCTGGAGACACAGACTCACCCAGAATCACACGGAGCCTATGCAGGATCACCCAGAATCACACAGAAACTATAGAGTGCAGACACAGACTTACCCAGAATCACACGAAGCCTATTGAGTGCAACAGCAGAGCAGCCTCACTTGGCTGACCACTGCAGACACAGACTCACCCAGAATCACATAGAGTGCAGACACAGACTTACCCAGAATCACACGAAGCCTATAGAGTGCAACAGCAGAACAGCCTCTCCTGGCTGACCACTGCAGACAAAGACTCACACAGAGTCACACAGAGTCTATGCAGGCTCACCCAGAATCACACAGAGCCTATAGAGTGCAGACACAGACTTACCCAGAATCCCACGAAGCCTATAGAGTGCCACAGCAGAGCAGCCTCTCTTGGCTAACCACTGCAGACACAGACTCACCCAGAATCGACACAGAGCCTATAGAGTGCAGACACAGACTTACCCAGAATCACACGAAGCCTATAGAGTGCAACAGCAGAGCAGCCCCGCTTGGCTGACCACTGCAGACACAAACTCACCCAGAATCACACGGAGCCTATGCAGACTCACCCAGAATAACACAGAGATTATAGAGTGCAGACACAGACTTACCCAGAATCACACAAAGCCTATAGAGTGCAACAGCAGAGTAGACCCTCATGGCTGACCGCTGCAGACACAGACTCACCCAGAATCACACGGAGCCTATGCAGGCTCACCCAGAATCACACAGAGACTATAGAGTGCAGACTCAGACTTACCCAGAATCACACGAAGCCTATAGAGTGCAACAGCAGAGCAGCCCCTCTTGGCTGACCACTGCAGAGACAGACTCACCCAAAATCACAAAAAGCCTATAGAGTGCAAACACAGACTTACCCAGAATCTCACGAAGCCTATAGAGTGGAACAGCAGAGCAGCCCCTCTTGGCTGACCACTGCAGACACAGACTCACCCAGAGTCACACAGAGCGTATGCAGGCTCACCCGGAATCACACAGAGTCTATATAGTGAAGACACGAACTAACCCAGAATCACACGAAGCCTATAGAGTGCAACAGCAAAGCAGCCCCTCCTGGCTGATTACTGCAGATACAGACTCACCCAGAATCACAAAGAGCCTATAGAGTGCAGTCACAGACTTACCCAGAATAACACGAAGCCTATAGAGTGCAACAGCAGAACAGCCCCTCGTGGCTGACCACTGCAGACACAGACTCAACCAGAGTCACACAGAGTCTACGCAGGCTCACCCAGAATCACACAGAGCCTATAGAGTGCAGACACAGACTTACCCAGAATCACACGAAGCCTATAGAGTGCCACAGCAGAGCAGCTTCTCTTGGCTAACCACTGCGGACACAGACTCACCCAGAATCACACAGAGCCTATAGAGTGCAGACACAGACTTACCCAGAATCACACGAAGCCTATAGAGTGCAACAGCAGAGCAGCCCCGCTTGGCTGACCACTGCAGACACAAACTCACCCAGAATCACACGGAGCCTATGCAGACTCATCCAGAATAACACAGAGCCTATAGAGTGCAGACACAGACTTACCCAGAATCACACAAAGCCTATAGAGTGCAACAGCAGAACTGCCCCTCATGGCTGACCGCTGCAGACACAGACTCACCCAGAATCACACGGAGCCTATACAGACTCACCCAGAATCACACAGAGACTATAGAGTGCAGACACGAACTAACCCAGAATCACACGAAGCCTATAGAGTGCAACAGCAAAGCAGCCCCTCTTGGCTGACCACTGCAGATACAGACTCAACCAGAGTCACACAGAGCCTATGTAGGCTCACCCAGAATCACACAGAGCCAATAGAGTGCAGACACAGACTTACTCAGAATCACACGAAGCCTATTGAGTGCAACAGCAGAGCACCCCTCTTGGCTGACCGCTGCAGACACAGACTCACCCAGAATCACAAGGAGCCTATGCAGGATCACCCAGTATCACACAGAGCCTATAGAGTGCAGACACAGACTTACCCAGAATCACACGAAGCCTATAGAGTGCAACAGAAGAGCAGCCTCTCTTGGCTAACCACTGCAGACACAGAATCACCCAGAATCAAACAAAGCCTATAGAGTGCAGACACAGACTCACTCAGAATCACACGGAGCTGCTGCAGACTCACCCAGAATCACACAGAGACTATAGAGTGCAGACACAGACTTACCCAGAATCACATGAAGCCTATAGAGTGCAACAGCAGAGCAGCCCCTCTTGGCGGACCACTGCAGACACAGACTCACCCAAAATCACACAGAGCCTATAGAGTGCAGACACAGACTTACCCAGAATCACACGAAGCTTATAGAGTGCAACAGCAGAGCAGCCCCTCTTGGCTGACCACTACAGACTCAGACTCACCCAAAATCACACAGAGCCTATAGAGTGCAGACACAGACTTACCCAGAATCACACGAAGTCTATAGAGTGCAACAGCAGAGCAGCCCCTCTTGGCTGACCACTGCAGACACAGACTCACCCAAAATCACACAGAGCCTATAGAGTGCAGACACAGACTTACCCAGAATCACACGAAGCCTATAGAGTGGAACAGCAGAGCAGCCCCTCTTGGCTGACCACTGTAGACACAGACTCACCCAGAGTCACACAGAGCCTATGCAGGCTCACCCAGAATCACACAGAGTCTATAGAGTGCAGACACGAACTAACCCAGAATCACACAAAGCCTATAGAGTGCAACAGCAAAGCAGCCCCTCCTGGCTGATTATTGCAGTTACAGACTCACCCAGAATCACACAGAGCCTATAGAGTGCAGTCACAGACTTACCCAGAATAACACGAAGCCTATAGAGTGCAACAGCAGAGCAGCCCCTCTTGGCTGACCACTGCAGATACAGACTCAACCAGAGTCACACAGAGCCTATGTAGGCTCACCCAGAATCACACAGAGCCAATAGAGTGCAGACACAGACTTACTCAGAATCACACGAAGCCTATTGAGTGCAACAGCAGAGCACCCCTCTTGGCTGACCGCTGCAGACACAGACTCACCCAGAATCACAAGGAGCCTATGCAGGATCACCCAGTATCACACAGAGCCTATAGAGTGCAGACACAGACTTACCCAGAATCACACGAAGCCTATAGAGTGCAACAGCAGAGCAGCCCCTCTTGGCTGACCGCTGCAGACACAGACTCACCCAGAGTCACACAAAGCTTATAGAGTGCAGACACAGACTTACCCATAATCACACGAAGCCTATAGAGTGCAACAGCAGAGCAGCCCCGCTTGGCTGACCACTGCAGACACAAACTCACCCAGAATCACACGGAGCCTATGCAGACTCATCCAGAATAACACAGAGCCTATAGAGTGCAGACACAGACTTACCCAGAATAACACGAAGCCTATAGAGTGCAACAGCAGAGCAGCCCCTCTTGGCTGCCCACTGCAGATACAGACTCAACCAGATTCACACAGAGCCTATGTAGGCTCACCCAGAATCACACAGAGCCAATAGAGTGCAGACACAGACTCTGGGTGAATTTGACCACTGCAGATACAGACTCATCCAAAGTCACACAGAGCCTATGTAGGCTCACCCAGAATCACACAGAGCCAATAGAGTGCAGACACAGACTTACTCAGAATCACACGAAGCCTATAGAGTGCAACAGCAGAGCAGCCCCTCTTGGCTGACCGCTGCAGACACAGACTCACCCAGAATCACACAGAGCCTATGTAGGCTCACCCAGAATCACACAGAGCCAATAGAGTGCAGACACAGACTTATGCAGAATCACACGAAGCCTATTGAGTGCAACAGCAGAGCACCCCTCTTGGCTGACCGCTGCAGACACAGACTCACCCAGAATCACAAGGAGCCTATGCAGGATCACCCAGTATCACACAGAGCCTATAGAGTGCAGACACAGACTTACCCAGAATCACACGAAGCCTATAGAGTGCAACAGAAGAGCAGCCTCTCTTGGCTAACCACTGCAGACACAGAATCACCCAGAATCAAACAAAGCCTATAGAGTGCAGACACAGACTTACCCAGAATCACATGAAGCCTATAGAGTGCAACAGCAGAGCAGCCCCTCTTGGCGGACCACTGCAGACACAGACTCACCCAAAATCACACAGAGCCTATAGAGTGCAGACACAGACTTACCCAGAATCACACGAAGCTTATAGAGTGCAACAGCAGAGCAGCCCCTCTTGGCTGACCACTACAGACTCAGACTCACCCAAAATCACACAGAGCCTATAGAGTGCAGACACAGACTTACCCAGAATCACACGAAGTCTATAGAGTGCAACAGCAGAGCAGCCCCTCTTGGCTGACCACTGCAGACACAGACTCACCCAAAATCACACAGAGCCTATAGAGTGCAGACACAGACTTACCCAGAATCACACGAAGCCTATAGAGTGGAACAGCAGAGCAGCCCCTCTTGGCTGACCACTGTAGACACAGACTCACCCAGAGTCACACAGAGCCTATGCAGGCTCACCCAGAATCACACAGAGTCTATAGAGTGCAGACACGAACTAACCCAGAATCACACAAAGCCTATAGAGTGCAACAGCAAAGCAGCCCCTCCTGGCTGATTATTGCAGTTACAGACTCACCCAGAATCACACAGAGCCTATAGAGTGCAGTCACAGACTTACCCAGAATAACACGAAGCCTATAGAGTGCAACAGCAGAGCAGCCCCTCTTGGCTGACCACTGCAGATACAGACTCAACCAGAGTCACACAGAGCCTATGTAGGCTCACCCAGAATCACACAGAGCCAATAGAGTGCAGACACAGACTTACTCAGAATCACACGAAGCCTATTGAGTGCAACAGCAGAGCACCCCTCTTGGCTGACCGCTGCAGACACAGACTCACCCAGAATCACAAGGAGCCTATGCAGGATCACCCAGTATCACACAGAGCCTATAGAGTGCAGACACAGACTTACCCAGAATCACACGAAGCCTATAGAGTGCAACAGCAGAGCAGCCCCTCTTGGCTGACCGCTGCAGACACAGACTCACCCAGAGTCACACAAAGCTTATAGAGTGCAGACACAGACTTACCCATAATCACACGAAGCCTATAGAGTGCAACAGCAGAGCAGCCCCGCTTGGCTGACCACTGCAGACACAAACTCACCCAGAATCACACGGAGCCTATGCAGACTCATCCAGAATAACACAGAGCCTATAGAGTGCAGACACAGACTTACCCAGAATAACACGAAGCCTATAGAGTGCAACAGCAGAGCAGCCCCTCTTGGCTGCCCACTGCAGATACAGACTCAACCAGATTCGCACAGAGCCTATGTAGGCTCACCCAGAATCACACAGAGCCAATAGAGTGCAGACACAGACTCTGGGTGAATTTGACCACTGCAGATACAGACTCATCCAAAGTCACACAGAGCCTATGTAGGCTCACCCAGAATCACACAGAGCCAATAGAGTGCAGACACAGACTTACTCAGAATCACACGAAGCCTATAGAGTGCAACAGCAGAGCAGCCCCTCTTGGCTGACCGCTGCAGACACAGACTCACCCAGAATCACACAGAGCCTATGTAGGCTCACCCAGAATCACACAGAGCCAATAGAGTGCAGACACAGACTTATGCAGAATCACACGAAGCCTATTGAGTGCAACAGCAGAGCACCCCTCTTGGCTGACCGCTGCAGACACAGACTCACCCAGAATCACAAGGAGCCTATGCAGGATCACCCAGTATCACACAGAGCCTATAGAGTGCAGACACAGACTTACCCAGAATCACACGAAGCCTATAGAGTGCAACAGCAGAGCAGCCCCTCTTGGCTGACCGCTGCAGACACAGACTCACCCAGAGTCACACAAAGCTTATAGAGTGCAGACACAGACTTACCCATAATCACACGAAGCCTATAGAGTGCAACAGCAGAGCAGCCCCTCTTGGCCGACCGCTGCAGACACAGACTCACCCAGAGTCACACAAAGCTTATAGAGTGCAGACACAGACTTACTCAGAATCACACGAAGCCTATAGAGTGCAACAGCAGAGCAGCCCCTCTTGGCTGACCGCTGCAGACACAGACTCACCCAGAATCACACGGAGCCTATGCAGGATCACCCAGAATCACACAGAAACTATAGAGTGCAGACACAGACTTACCCAGAATCACACGAAGCCTATTGAGTGCAACAGCAGAGCAGCCTCACTTGGCTGACCACTGCAGACACAGACTCACCCAGAATCACATAGAGTGCAGACACAGACTTACCCAGAATCACACGAAGCCTATAGAGTGCAACAGCAGAACAGCCTCTCCTGGCTGACCACTGCAGACAAAGACTCACACAGAGTCACACAGAGTCTATGCAGGCTCACCCAGAATCACACAGAGCCTATAGAGTGCAGACACAGACTTACCCAGAATCCCACGAAGCCTATAGAGTGCCACAGCAGAGCAGCCTCTCTTGGCTAACCACTGCAGACACAGACTCACCCAGAATCGACACAGAGCCTATAGAGTGCAGACACAGACTTACCCAGAATCACACGAAGCCTATAGAGTGCAACAGCAGAGCAGCCCCGCTTGGCTGACCACTGCAGACACAAACTCACCCAGAATCACACGGAGCCTATGCAGACTCACCCAGAATAACACAGAGATTATAGAGTGCAGACACAGACTTACCCAGAATCACACAAAGCCTATAGAGTGCAACAGCAGAGTAGACCCTCATGGCTGACCGCTGCAGACACAGACTCACCCAGAATCACACGGAGCCTATGCAGGCTCACCCAGAATCACACAGAGACTATAGAGTGCAGACTCAGACTTACCCAGAATCACATGAAGCCTATAGAGTGCAACAGCAGAGCAGCCCCTCTTGGCTGACCACTGCAGACACAGACTCACCCAAAATCACACAGAGTGCAGACACAGACTTACCCAGAATCACACGAAGCCTATAGAGTGCATCAACAGAGCAGCCCCTCTTGGCTGACCACTGCAGAGACAGACTCACCCAAAATCACAAAAAGCCTATAGAGTGCAAACACAGACTTACCCAGAATCTCACGAAGCCTATAGAGTGGAACAGCAGAGCAGCCCCTCTTGGCTGACCACTGCAGACACAGACTCACCCAGAGTCACACAGAGCGTATGCAAGCTCACCCAGAATCACACAGAGTCTATATAGTGAAGACACGAACTAACCCAGAATCACACGAAGCCTATAGAGTGCAACAGCAAAGCAGCCCCTCCTGGCTGATTACTGCAGATACAGACTCACCCAGAATCACAAAGAGCCTATAGAGTGCAGTCACAGACTTACCCAGAATAACACGAAGCCTATAGAGTGCAACAGCAGAACAGCCCCTCGTGGCTGACCACTGCAGACACAGACTCAACCAGAGTCACACAGAGTCTACGCAGGCTCACCCAGAATCACACAGAGCCTATAGAGTGCAGACACAGACTTACCCAGAATCACACGAAGCCTATAGAGTGCCACAGCAGAGCAGCCTCTCTTGGCTAACCACTGCAGACACAGACTCACCCAGAATCACACAGAGCCTATAGAGTGCAGACACAGACTTACCCAGAATCACACGAAGCCTATAGAGTGCAACAGCAGAGCAGCCCCGCTTGGCTGACCACTGCAGACACAAACTCACCCAGAATCACACGGAGCCTATGCAGACTCATCCAGAATAACACAGAGCCTATAGAGTGCAGACACAGACTTACCCAGAATCACACAAAGCCTATAGAGTGCAACAGCAGAACAGCCCCTCATGGCTGACCGCTGCAGACACAGACTCACCCAGAATCACACGGAGCCTATACAGACTCACCCAGAATCACACAGAGACTATAGAGTGCAGACACAGTCTTACCCAGATTCACACGAAGCCTATAGAGTGCAACAGCAGAGCAGCCCCTCTTGGCTGACCACTGCAGACACAGACTCACCGAAAATCACACAGCCTATAGAGTGCAGACACAGACTTACCCAGAATCACACGAAGACTATAGAGTGCAACAGCAGAGCAGCCCCTCGTGGCTGACCGCTGCAGACACAGACTCACCCAGAATCACACGGAGCCTATACAGACTCACCCAGAATCACACAGAGACTATAGAGTGCAGACACAGACTTACCCAGAATCACACAAAGCCTATAGAGTGCAACAGCAGAACAGCCCCTCATGGCTGACCGCTGCAGACACAGACTCACCCAGAATCACACGGAGCCTATACAGACTCACCCAGAATCACACAGAGACTATAGAGTGCAGACACAGTCTTACCCAGATTCACACGAAGCCTATAGAGTGCAACAGCAGAGCAGCCCCTCTTGGCTGACCACTGCAGACACAGACTCACCGAAAATCACACAGCCTATAGAGTGCAGACACAGACTTACCCAGAATCACACGAAGACTATAGAGTGCAACAGCAGAGCAGCCCCTCGTGGCTGACCACTGCAGACACAGACTCACCCAGAGTCACACAGAGTCTATGCAGGCTCACCCAGAATCACACAGAGCATATAGAGTGCAGACTCAGACTTACCCAGAATCACACGAAGCCTATAGAGTGCAACAGCAGAGCAGCCCCGCTTGGCTGACCACTGCAGACACAAACTCACCCAGAATCACACGGAGCCTATGCAGACTCACCCAGAATAACACAGAGCCTATAGAGTGCAGACACAGACTTACCCAGAATCACACAAAGCCTATAGAGTGCAACAGCAGAGTAGACCCTCATGGCTGAACGCTGCAGACACAGACTCACCCAGAATCACACGGAGCCTGCGCAGGCTCACCCAGAATCACACAGAGACTATAGAGTGCAGACTCAGACTTACCCAGAATCACATGAAGCCTATAGAGTGCAACAGCAGAGCAGCCCCTCTTGGCTGACCACTGCAGACACAGACTCACCCAAAATCACACAGAGCCTATAGAGTGCAGACACAGACTTACCCAGAATCACACGAAGCCTATAGAGTGCATCAGCAGAGCAGCCCCTCTTGGCTGACCACTGCAGAGACAGACTCACCAAAAATCACAAAAAGCCTATAGAGTGCAAACACAGACTTACCCAGAATCTCACAAAGCCTATAGAGTGGAACAGCAGAGCAGGCCCTCTTGGCTGACCACTGCAGACACAGACTCACCCAGAGTCACACAGAGCCTATGCAGGCTCACCCAGAATCACACAGAGTCTATATAGTGAAGACACGAACTAACCCAGAATCACACGAAGCCTATAGAGTGCAACAGCAAAGCAGCCCCTCCTGGCTGATTACTGCAGATACAGACTCACCCAGAATCACAAAGAGCCTATAGAGTGCAGTCACAGACTTACCCAGAATGACACGAAGCCTATAGAGTGCAACAGCAGAACAGCCCCTCGTGGCTGACCACTGCAGACACAGACTCACCCAGAGTCACACAGAGTCTACGCAGGCTCACCCAGAATCACACAGAGCCTATAGAGTGCAGACACAGACTTACCCAGAATCACACGAAGCCTATAGAGTGCCACAGCAGAGCAGCCTCTCTTGGCTAACCACTGCAGACACAGACTCACCCAGAATCACACAGAGCCTATAGAGTGCAGACACAGACTTACCCAGAATCACACGAAGCCTATAGAGTGCAACAGCAGAGCAGCCCCGCTTGGCTGACCGCTGCAGACACAGACTCACCCAGAATCACACGGAGCCTATACAGACTCACCCAGAATCACACAGAGACTATAGAGTGCAGACACAGTCTTACCCAGATTCACACGAAGCCTATAGAGTGCAACAGCAGAGCAGCCCCTCTTGGCTGACCACTGCAGACACAGACTCACCGAAAATCACACAGCCTATAGAGTGCAGACACAGACTTACCCAGAATCACACGAAGACTATAGAGTGCAACAGCAGAGCAGCCCCTCGTGGCTGACCACTGCAGACACAGACTCACCCAGAGTCACACAGAGTCTATGCAGGCTCACCCAGAATCACACAGAGCATATAGAGTGCAGACTCAGACTTACCCAGAATCACACGAAGCCTATAGAGTGCAACAGAAGAGCAGCCTCTCTTGGCTAACCACTGCAGACACAGAATCACCCAGAATCAAACAAAGCCTATAGAGTGCAGACACAGACTCACTCAGAATCACACGGAGCTGCTGCAGACTCACCCAGAATCACACAGAGACTATAGAGTGCAGACACAGACTTACCCAGAATCACATGAAGCCTATAGAGTGCAACAGCAGAGCAGCCCCTCTTGGCTGACCACTGCAGACACAGACTCACCCAAAATCACACAGAGCCTATAGAGTGCAGACACAGACTTACCCAGAATCACACGAAGCCTATAGAGTGCAACAGCAGAGCAGCCCCTCTTGGCTGACCACTACAGACTCAGACTCACCCAAAATCACACAGAGCCTATAGAGTGCAGACACAGACTTACCCAGAATCACACGAAGTCTATAGAGTGCAACAGCAGAGCAGCCCCTCTTGGCTGACCACTGCAGACACAGACTCACCCAAAATCACACAGAGCCTATAGAGTGCAGACACAGACTTACCCAGAATCACACGAAGCCTATAGAGTGGAACAGCAGAGCAGCCCCTCTTGGCTGACCACTGTAGACACAGACTCACCCAGAGTCACACAGAGCCTATGCAGGCTCACCCAGAATCACACAGAGTCTATAGAGTGCAGACACGAACTAACCCAGAATCACACGAAGCCTATAGAGTGCAACAGCAAAGCAGCCCCTCCTGGCTGATTATTGCAGTTACAGACTCACCCAGAATCACACAGAGACTATAGAGTGCAGTCACAGACTTACTCAGAATAACACGAAGCCTATAGAGTGCAACAGCAGAGCAGCCCCTCTTGGCTGACCACTGCAGATACAGACTCAACCAGAGTCACACAGAGCCTATAGAGTGCAGACACAGACTTACCCAGAATCACACGGAGCCTATAGAGTGCAACAGCAGAGCAGCCCCTCTTGGCTGACCGCTGCAGACACAGACTCACCCAGAATCACACAGAGCCTATGTAGGCTCACCCAGAATCACACAGAGCCTATAGAGTGCAGACACAGACTTACCCAGAATCACACGAAGCCTATAGAGTGCAACAGCAGAGCAGCCCCTCTTGGCTGACCGCTGCAGACACAGACTCACCCAGAGTCACACAAAGCTTATAGAGTGCAGACACAGACTTACCCATAATCACACGAAGCCTATAGGGTGCAAAAGCAGAGCAGCCCCTCTTGGCTAACCGCTGCAGACACAGACTCACCCAGAATCACACGGAGCCTATGCAGGATCACCCAGAATCACACAGAGACTATAGAGTGCAGACACAGACTTACCCAGAATCACACGAAGCCTATAGAGTGCAACAGCAGAGCAGCCCCGCTTGGCTGACCACTGCAGACACAAACTCACCCAGAATCACACGGAGCCTATGCAGGCTCACCCTGAATCACACAGAGACTATAGAGTGCAGACTCAGACTTATCCAGAATCACACGAAGCCTATAGAGTGCAACAGCAGAGCAGCCTCTCTTGGCTAACCACTGCAGACACAGAATCATCCAGAATCACACAAACCCTATAGAGTGCAGACACAGACTCACCCAGAATCACACGGAACCTATGCAGACTCACCCAGAATCACACAGAGACTATAGAGTGCAGACACAGACTTACCCAGAATCACATGAAGCCTATAGAGTGCAACAGCAGAGCAGCCCCTCTTGGCTGACCACTGCAGACACAGACTCACCCAAAATCACACAGAGCCTATAGAGTGCAGACACAGACTTACCCAGAATCACACGAAGCCTATAGAGTGGAACAGCAGAGCAGCCCCTCTTGGCTGACCACTGTAGACACAGACTCACCCAGAGTCACACAGAGCCTATGCAGGCTCACCCAGAATCACACAGAGTCTATAGAGTGCAGACACGAACTAACCCAGAATCACACGAAGCCTATAGAGTGCAACAGCAAAGCAGCCCCTCCTGGCTGATTATTGCAGTTACAGACTCACCCAGAATCACACAGAGACTATAGAGTGCAGTCACAGACTTACTCAGAATAACACGAAGCCTATAGAGTGCAACAGCAGAGCAGCCCCTCTTGGCTGACCACTGCAGATACAGACTCAACCAGAGTCACACAGAGCCTATGTAGGCTCACCCAGAATCACACAGAGCCAATAGAGTGCAGACACAGACTCTGGGTGAATTTGACCACTGCAGATATAGACTCATCCAAAGTCACACAGAGCCTATGTAGGCTCACCCAGAATCACACAGAGCCAATAGAGTTCAGACACAGACTTACTCAGAATCACACGAAGCCTATAGAGTGCAACAGCAGACCAGCCCCTCTTGGCTGACCGCTGCAGACACAGACTCACCCAGAATCACACAGAGCCTATGTAGGCTCACCCAGAATCACACAGAGCCTATAGAGTGCAGACACAGACTTACCCAGAATCACACGAAGCCTATAGAGTGCAACAGCAGAGCAGCCCCTCTTGGCTGACCGCTGCAGACACAGACTCACCCAGAGTCACACAAAGCTTATAGAGTGCAGACACAGACTTACCCATAATCACACGAAGCCTATAGGGTGCAACAGCAGAGCAGCCCCTCTTGGCTAACCGCTGCAGACACAGACTCACCCAGAATCACACGGAGCCTATGCAGGATCACCCAGAATCACACAGAGACTATAGAGTGCAGACACAGACTTATCCAGAATCACACGAAGCCTATAGAGTGCAACAGCAGAGCAACCCCGCTTGGCTGACCACTGCAGACACAAACTCACCCAGAATCACACGGAGCCTATGCAGACTCACCCAGAATAACACAGAGTCTATAGAGTGCAGACACAGACTTACCCAGAATCACACAAAGCCTATAGAGTGCAACAGCAGAGTAGACCCTCATGGCTGACCGCTGCAGACACAGACTCACCCAGAATCACACGGAGCCTATGCAGGCTCACCCTGAATCACACAGAGACTATAGAGTGCAGACTCAGACTTACCCAGAATCACACGAAGCCTATAGAGTGCAACAGCAGAGCAGCCTCTCTTGGCTAACCACTGCAGACACAGAATCATCCAGAATCACACAAACCCTATAGTGTGCAGACACAGACTCACCCAGAATCACACGGAACCTATGCAGACTCACCCAGAATAACACAGAGACTATAGAGTGCAGACACAGACTTACCCAGAATCACATGAAGCCTATAGAGTGCAACAGCAGAGCAGCCCCTCTTGGCTGACCACTGCAGACACAGACTCACCCAAAATCACACAGAGCCTATAGAGTGCAGACACAGACTTACCCAGAATCACACGAAGCCTATAGAGTGCAACAGCAGAGCAGCCCCTCTTGGCTGACCACTGCAGAGACAGACTCACCCAAAATCACAAAAAGCCTATAGAGTGCAAACACAGACTTACCCAGAATCTCACGAAGCCTATAGAGTGGAACAGCAGAGCAGCCCCTCTTGGCTGACCACTGCAGACACAGACTCACCCAGAGTCACACAGAGCCTATGACGGCTCACCCAGAATCACACAGATTCTATATAGTGCAGACACGAACTAACCCAGAATCACACGAAGCCTATAGAGTGCAACAGCAAAGCAGCCCCTCCTGGCTGATTACTGCAGATACAGACTCACCCAGAATCACAAAGAGCATATAGAGTGCAGTCACACACTTACCCAGAATAACACGAAGCCTATAGAGTGCAACAGCAGAACAGCCCCTCATGGCTGACCGCTGCAGACACAGACTCACCCAGAGTCACACAGAGTCTACGCAGGCTCACCCAAAATCACACAGAGCATATAGAGTGCAGACACAGACTTACCCAGAATCACACGAAGCCTATAGAGTGCCACAGCAGAGCAGCCTCTCTTGGCTAACCACTGCAGACACAGGCTCACCCAGAATCACACAGAGCCTATAGAGTGCAGACACAGACTTACCCAGAATCACACGAAGCCTATAGAGTGCAACAGCAGAGCAGCCCCTCATGGTTGACCGCTGCAGACACAGACTCACCCAGAATCACACGGAGCCTATACAGACTCACCCAGAATCACACAGAGACTATAGAGTGCAGACACATTCTTACCCAGATTCACACGAAGCCTATAGAGTGCAACAGCAGAGCAGCCCCTCTTGGCTGACCACTGCAGACACAGACTCACCGAAAATCACACAGCCTATAGAGTGCAGACACAGTCTTACCCAGATTCACACGAAGCCTATTGAGTGCAACAGCAGAACAGCCCCTCGTGGCTGACCACTGCAGACACAGACTCACCCAGAGTCACACAGAGTCTATGCAGGCTCACCCAGAATCACACAGAGCATATAGAGTGCAGACTCAGACTTACCCAGAATCACACGAAGCCTATAGAGTGCAACAGAAGAGCAGCCTCTCTTGGCTAACCACTGCAGACACAGAATCACCCAGAATCAAACAAAGCCTATAGAGTGCAGACACAGACTCACTCAGAATCACACGGAGCCTATGCAGACTCACCCAGAATCACACAGAGACTATAGAGTGCAGACACAGACTTACCCAGAATCACACAAAGCCTATAGAGTGCAACAGCAGAACAGCCCCTCATGGCTGACCGCTGCAGACACAGACTCACCCAGAATCACACGGAGCCTATACAGACTCACCCAGAATCACACAGAGACTATAGAGTGCAGACACATTCTTACCCAGATTCACACGAAGCCTATAGAGTGCAACAGCAGAGCAGCCCCTCTTGGCTGACCACTGCAGACACAGACTCACCGAAAATCACACAGCCTATAGAGTGCAGACACAGTCTTACCCAGATTCACACGAAGCCTATTGAGTGCAACTGCAGAACAGCCCCTCGTGGCTGACCACTGCAGACACAGACTCACCCAGAGTCACACAGAGTCTATGCAGGCTCACCCAGAATCACACAGAGCATATAGAGTGCAGACTCAGACTTACCCAGAATCACACGAAGCCTATAGAGTGCAAAAGAAGAGCAGCCTCTCTTGGCTAACCACTGCAGACACAGAATCACCCAGAATCAAACAAAGCCTATAGAGTGCAGACACAGACTCACTCAGAATCACACGGAGCCTATGCAGACTCACCCAGAATCACACAGAGACTATAGAGTGCAGACACGAACTAACCGAGAATCACACGAAGCCTATAGAGTGCAACAGCAAAGCAGCCCCTCCTGGCTGATTACTGCAGATACAGACTCACCCAGAATCACAAAGAGCATATAGAGTGCAGTCACACACTTACCCAGAATAACACGAAGCCTATAGAGTGCAACAGCAGAACAGCCCCTCATGGCTGACCGCTGCAGACACAGACTCACCCAGAGTCACACAGAGTCTACGCAGGCTCACCAGAATCACACAGAGCCTATAGAGTGCAGACACAGACTTACCCAGAATCACACGAAGCCTATAGAGTGCCACAGCAGAGCAGCCTCTCTTGGCTAACCACTGCAGACACAGGCTCACCCAGAATCACACAGAGCCTATAGAGTGCAGACACAGACTTACCCAGAATCACACGAAGCCTATAGAGTGCAACAGCAGAACAGCCCCTCATGGCTGACCGCTGCAGACACAGACTCACCCAGAATCACACGGAGCCTATACAGACTCACCCAGAATCACACAGAGCCTATAGAGTGCAGACACAGACTTACCCAGAATCACACGAAGCCTATAGAGTGCCACAGCAGAGCAGCCTCTCTTAGCTAACCACTGCAGACACAGGCTCACCCAGAATCACACAGAGCCTATAGAGTGCAGACACAGACTTACCCAGAATCACACGAAGCCTATAGAGTGCCACAGCAGAGCAGCCTCTCTTGGCTAACCACTGCAGACACAGGCTCACCCAGAATCACACAGAGCCTATAGAGTGCAGACACAGACTCACCCAGAATCACACGGAGCCTATACAGACTCACCCAGAATCACACAGAGACTATAGAGTGCAGACACATTCTTACCCAGATTCACACGAAGCCTATAGAGTGCAACAGCAGAGCAGCCCCTCTTGGCTGACCACTGCAGACACAGACTCACCGAAAATCACACAGCCTATAGAGTGCAGACACAGTCTTACCCAGATTCACACGAAGCCTATTGAGTGCAACAGCAGAACAGCCCCTCGTGGCTGACCACTGCAGACACAGACTCACCCAGAGTCACACAGAGTCTATGCAGGCTCACCCAGAATCACACAGAGCATATAGAGTGCAGACTCAGACTTACCCAGAATCACACGAAGCCTATAGAGTGCAACAGAAGAGCAGCCTCTCTTGGCTAACCACTGCAGACACAGAATCACCCAGAATCAAACAAAGCCTATAGAGTACAGACACAGACTCACTCAGAATCACACGGAGCCTATGCAGACTCACCCAGAATCACACAGAGACTATAGAGTGCAGACACAGACTTACCCAGAATCACACAAAGCCTATAGAGTGCAACAGCAGAACAGCCCCTCATGGCTGACCGCTGCAGACACAGACTCACCCAGAATCACACGGAGCCTATACAGACTCACCCAGAATCACACAGAGACTATAGAGTGCAGACACATTCTTACCCAGATTCACACGAAGCCTATAGAGTGCAACAGCAGAGCAGCCCCTCTTGGCTGACCACTGCAGACACAGACTCACCGAAAATCACACAGCCTATAGAGTGCAGACACAGTCTTACCCAGATTCACACGAAGCCTATTGAGTGCAACTGCAGAACAGCCCCTCGTGGCTGACCACTGCAGACACAGACTCACCCAGAGTCACACAGAGTCTATGCAGGCTCACCCAGAATCACACAGAGCATATAGAGTGCAGACTCAGACTTACCCAGAATCACACGAAGCCTATAGAGTGCAACAGAAGAGCAGCCTCTCTTGGCTAACCACTGCAGACACAGAATCACCCAGAATCAAACAAAGCCTATAGAGTGCAGACACAGACTCACTCAGAATCACACGGAGCCTATGCAGACTCACCCAGAATCACACAGAGACTATAGAGTGCAGACACAGACTTACCCAGAATCACATGAAGCCTATAGAGTGCAACAGCAGAGCAGCCCCTCTTGGCTGACCACTGCAGACACAGACTCACCCAGAATCACACAGAGCCTATGTAGGCTCACCCAGAATCACACAGAGCCAATAGAGTGCAGACACAGACTTACGCAGAATCACACGAAGCCTATTGAGTGCAACAGCAGAGCACCCCTCTTGGCTGACCGCTGCAGACACAGACTCACCCAGAATCACAAGGAGCCTATGCAGGATCACCCAGTATCACACAGAGTCTATAGAGTGCAGACACAGACTTACCCAGAATCACACGAAGCCTATAGAGTGCAACAGCAGAGCAGCCCCTCTTGGCTGACCGCTACAGACACAGACTCACCCAGAGTCACACAAAGCTTATAGAGTGCAGACACAGACTTACCCATAATCACATGAAGCCTATAGAGTGCAACAGCAGAGCAGCCCCTCTTGGCTGACCGCTGCAGACACAGACTCACCCAGAGTCACACAAAGCTTATAGAGTGCAGACACAGACTTACTCATAATCACACGAAGCCTATAGAGTGCAACAGCAGAGCAGCCCCTCTTGGCTGACCGCTGCAGACACAGACTCACCCAGAATCACACGGAGCTATGCAGGATCACCCAGAATCACACAGAGACTATAGAGTGCAGACACAGACTTACCCAGAATCACACGAAGCCTATTGAGTGCAACAGCAGAGCAGCCTCACTTGGCTGACCACTGCAGACACAGACTCACCCAGAATCACATAGAGTGCAGACACAGACTTACCCAGAATCACACGAAGCCTATAGAGTGCAACAGCAGAACAGCCCCTCGTGGCTGACCACTGCAGACAAAGACTCACACAGAGTCACACAGAGTCTATGCAGGCTCACCCAGAATCACACAGAGCCTATAGAGTGCAGACACAGACTTACCCAGAATCACACGAAGCCTATAGAGTGCAACAGCAGAGCAGCCCCGCTTGGCTGACCACTGCAGACACAAACTCAACCAGAATCACACGGAGCCTGTGCAGACTCACCCAGAATAACACAGAGCCTATAGAGTGCAGACACAGACTTACCCAGAATCACACAAAGCCTATAGAGTGCAACAGCAGAGTAGACCCTCATGGCTGACCGCTGCAGACACAGACTCACCCAGAATCACACGGAGCCTATGCAGGCTCACCCAGAATCACACAGAGACTATAGAGTGCAGACTCAGACTTACCCAGAATCACACGAAGCCTGTAGAGTGCAACAGCAGAGCAGCCTCTCTTGGCTAACCACTGCAGACACAGAATCATCCAGAATCACACAAACCCTATAGAGTGCAGACACAGACTCACCCAGAATCACACGGAAACTATGCAGACTCACCCAGAATCACACAGAGACTATAGAGTGCAGACACAGACTTACCCAGAATCACAGGAAGCCTATAGAGTGCAACAGCAAAGCAGCCCCTCTTGGCTGACCACTGCAGACACAGACTCACCCAAAATCACACAGAGCCTATAGAGTGCAGACACAGACTTACCCAGAATCACACGAAGCCTATAGAGTGCAACAGCAGAGCAGCCCCTCTTGGCTGACCACTGCAGAGACAGACTCACCCAAAATCACAAAACGCCTATAGAGTGCAAACACAGACTTACCCAGAATCTCACGAAGCCTATAGAGTGGAACAGCAGAGCAGCCCCTCTTGGCTGACCACTGCAGACACAGACTCACCCAGAGTCACACAGAGCCTATGCAGGCTCACCCAGAATCACACAGAGTCTATATAGTGCAGACACGAACTAACCCAGAATCACACGAAGCCTATAGAGTGCAACAGCAAAGCAGCCCCTCCTGGCTGATTACTGCAGATACACACTCACCCAGAATCACAAAGAGCCTATAGAGTGCAGACACAGACTTACCCAGAATCACACAAAGCCTATAGAGTGCAACAGCAGAACAGTCCCTCATGGCTGACCGCTGCAGACACAAACTCACCCAGAATCACACGGAGCCTATGCAGACTCATCCAGAATAACACAGAGACTATAGAGTGCAGACACAGACTTACCAGAATCACACAAAGCCTATAGAGTGCAACAGCAGAACAGCCCCTCATGGCTGACCGCTGCAGACACAGACTCACCCAGAATCACACCGAGCCTATACAGACTCACCCAGAATCACACAGAGACTATAGAGTGCAGACACAGTCTTACCCAGAGTCACACGAAGCCTATAGAGTGCAACAGCAGAGCAGCCCCTCTTGGCTGACCACTGCTGACACAGACTCACCGAAAATCACACAGCCTATAGAGTGCAGAAACAGACTTACCCAGAATCACAAGAAGACTATAGAGTGCAACAGCAGAGCAGCCCCTCTTCGCTGACCACTGCAGACACAGACTCACCCAGAATCACAGAGAGCCTATGGAGTGCAGACACAGTCTTACCCAGATTCACATGAAGCCTATTGAGTGCAACAGCAGAACAGCCCCTCGTGGCTGACCACTGCAGACACAGACTCACCCAGAGTCACACAGAGTCTATGCAGGCTCACCCAGAATCACACAGAGCATATAGAGTGCAGACTCAGACTTACCCAGAATCACACGAAGCCTATAGAGTGCAACAGAAGAGCAGCCTCTCTTGGCTAACCACTGCAGACACAGAGTCACCCAGAATCAAACAAAGCCTATAGAGTGCAGACACAGACTCACTCAGAATCACACGGAGCCTATGCAGACTCACCCAGAATCACACAGAGACTATAGAGTGCAGACACAGACTTACCCAGAATCACATGAAGCCTATAGAGTGCAACAGCAGAGCAGCCCCTCTTGGCTGACCACTGCAGACACAGACTCACCCAAAATCACACAGAGCCTATAGAGTGCAGACACAGACTTACCCAGAATCACACGAAGCCTATAGAGTGCAACAGCAGAGCAGCCCCTCTTGGCTGACCACTGCAGACACAGACTCACCCAAAATCACACAGAGCCTATAGAGTGCAGACACAGACTTACCCAGAATCACACGAAGCCTATAGAGTGGAACAGCAGAGCAGCCCCTCTTGGCTGACCACTGCAGACACAGACTCACCCAGAGTCACACAGAGCCTATGCAGGCTCACCCAGAATCACACAGAGTCTATAGAGTGCAGACACGAACTAACCCAAAATCACACGAAGCCTATAGAGTGCAATAGCAAAGCAGCCCCTCCTGGCTGATTACTGCAGATACAGACTCACCCAGAATCACATAGAGTGCAGTCATAGACTCTGGGTGAATTTGACCACTGCAGATACAGACTCATCCACAGTCACACAGAGCCTATGTAGGCTCACCCAGAATCACACAGAGCCAATAGAGTTCAGACACAGACTTACTCAGAATCACACGAAGCCTATAGAGTGCAACAGCAGAGCAGCCCCTCTTGGCTGACCGCTGCAGACACAGACTCACCCAGAATCACACGGAGCCTATGGAGGATCACCCAGAATCACACAGAGCCTATAGAGTGCAGACACAGACTCACCCAGAATCACACGGAGCCTATGCAGGATCACCCAGTATCACACAGAGCCTATAGAGTGCAGACACAGACTTACCCAGAATCACACGAAGCCTATAGAGTGCAACAGCAGAGCAGCCCCTCTTGGCTGACCGCTGCAGACACAGACTCACCCAGAGTGCAGACACAGACTTACCCAGAATCACACGAAGCCTATAGAGTGCAACAGCAGAGCAGCCCCACTTGGCTGACCACTGCAGATACAGACTCCACCAGAGTCACACAGAGCCTATGTAGGCTCACCCAGAATCACACAGAGCCAATAGAGTGCATAGACAGACTTAACCAGAATCACACGAATCCTATAGAGTGCAACAGCAGAGCAGCCCCTCTTGGCTGACCGCTGCAGACACAGAATCACGCAGAATCACACGGAGCCAATGTAGGATCACCCAAAATCACACAGACCCTATAGAGTGCAGACACAGACTTACCCAGAATCACACGAAGCCTTTTGAGTGCAACAGCAGAGCAGCCTCACTTGGCTGACCACTGCAGACACAGACTCACCCAGAATCACACAGAGCCTATAGAGTGGAGACACAGACTTATCCACACTCACACGAAACCTATAGAGTGCAAAAGCAGAGCAGCCTCTCTTGGCTGACCACTGCAGACACAGACTCACCCAGAGTCACACAGAGTCTATGCAGGCTCACCCAGAATCGCACAGAGCCTATAGAGTGCAGACACAGACTTACCCAGAATCACACGAAGCCTATAGAGTGCAACAGCAGAGCAACCCCTCTTGGCTGACCGCTGCGGACACAATCTCGCCCAGAATCACACAGAGCCTAAAGAGTGCAGACACAGACTTACCCAGAATCACAGGAAACCTATAGAGTGCAACAGCAAAACAGCCACTCTTGGCTGACCACTGCAGATACAGACTCACCCAGAGTCACACAGAGCCTATGGAGGCTCACCCAGAATCACACAGAGCCTATAGAGTGCAGACACAGACTTACCCAGAATCACACGAAGCCTATAGAGTGCAACAGCAGAGCAGCCCCTCATGGCTGACCGCTGCGGACACAGACTCACTCAGAATCACACGGAGCCTATGCAGACTCAACCAGAATCACACAGAGACTATAGAGTGCAGACACAGTCTTACCCAGATTCACACGAAGCCTATAGAGTGCAACAGCAGAGCAGCTCCTCTTGGCTGACCACTGCAGACACAGACTCGCCCAGAATCACACAGAGCCTATGGAGTGCAGTCACAGTCTTACCCAGATTCACACGAAGCCTATAGAGTGCAACAGCAGAACAGCCCCTCGTGGCTGACCACTGCAGACACAGACTCACCCAGAGTCACACAGAGCCTATGCAGGCTCACCTGCATAGAGTGCATAGAGCCTATAGAGTGCAGACACAGATTTACCCAGAATCACACGAAGCTTATAGTGTTCAACAGCAGAGCAGCCCCTCTTGGCTGACCGCTGCAGACACAGACTCACACAGAGTCACACAGAGCCTATGTAGGCTCACCCAGAATCACACAGAGCCAATAGAGTGCAGACACAGACTTACCCAGAATCACACGAAGCCTATAGAGTGCAACAGCAGAGCAGCCCCTCCTGGATGACCGCTGCAGACACAGACTCACCCAGAATCACACGGAGCCTATGCAGGATCACCCAGTATCACACAGAGGCTATAGAGTGCAGACACAGACTTACCCAAAATAACACGAAGCCTATTGAGTGCAACAGCAGAGCAGCCTCACTTAGCTGACCACTGCAGACACAGACTCACCCAGAATCACACAGAGCCTATAGAGTGCAGACACAGACTTACCCAGAATCACACGAAACCTATAGAGTGCAAAAGCAGAGCAGCCCCTCGTGGCTGACCACTGCAGACACAGACTCACCCAGAATCACACAGAGCCTATAGAGTGCAGACACAGACTTACCCAGAATCACACGAAGCCTATAGAGTGCAACAGCAGAGCAGCCCCTCTTGGCTGACTTACTGCAGACACAAACTCGCCCAGAATCACACAGAGCCTATAGAGTGCAGACACAGACTTATCCAGAATCACATGAAGCCTATAGAGTGCAAAAGCAGAGCAACCCCTCTTGGCTGACCACTGCAGACACAATCTCGCCCAGAATCACACAGAGCCTAAAGAGTGCAGACACAGACTTACCCAAAATCACAGGAAGCCTATAGAGTGCAACAGTAGAACAGCCCCTCGTGGCTGACCACTGCAGACACAAACTCACCCAGAGTCACACAGAGCCTATGGAGGCTCACCCAGAATCACACAGAGCCTATGGAGTACAGACACAGACTTACCCAGAATCACACGAAGCCTATAGTGTTCAACAGCAGAGCAGCCCCTCTTGCCTGACCACTGCAGACACAGACACACCCAGAGTATCACAGAGCCTATGCAGGCTCACCCAGAATCACACAGAGCATATAGAGTGCAGACACAGAATTACCCAGAATCACACGAAGCCTATAGAGTGCAACAGCAGAGCAGCCTCTCTTGGCTAACCACTGCAGAAACAGACTCAACCAGAATCACACAGAGCCTGTAGAGTGCAGACACAGACTTACCCAGAATCACACGAAGCCTATTGAGTGCAACAGCAGAGCAGCCTCACTTGGCTGACCACTGCAGACACAGACTCACCCAGAATCACACAGATCCTATAGAGTGGAGACACAGACTTACCCAGAATCACACGAAACCTATAGAGTGCAAAAGCAGAGCAACCCCTCTTGGCTGACCACTGCAGACACAATCTCGCCCAGAATCACACAGAGCCTAAAGAGTGCAGACACAGACTTACCCAGAATCACAGGAAGCCTATAGAGTGCAACAGTAGAACAGCCCCTCGTGGCTGACCACTGCAGACACAGACTCACACAGAGTCACACAAAGCCTATGCAGGCTCACCCATAATCACACAGAGCCTATTGAGTGCAGACACAGACTCGTCCAGAATCACACAGAGCCTAGAGAGTGCAGACACAGACATACCCAGTATCACACGTACCCTATAGAGTGCAACAGCAGAGCAGCCCCTCTTGGCTGACCACTGCAGACACAGACTCACCCAGAGTCACACAGAGCCTATGCAGGCTCACCCAGAAATACACAGAGCCAATAGAGTGCAGACACAGACTTACCCAGAATAACACGAAGCCCATAGAGTGCAACAGCAGAGCAGCCCCTCTTGGCTGACCACTACGGACACAGACTCACCCAGAATCACACAGAGCCTATAGAGTGCAGACACTGACTTACCCAGAATCACACGAAGCCTATAGAGTGCAACAGCAGAGCAGCCCATCTTGGCTGACTACTGCAGACACAGACTCGCCCAGAATCACACAGAGCCTATAGAGTGCAGACACACACTTACCCAGAATCACACGTAGCCTATAGAGTGCAACAGCAGAGCAGCCCCTCTTGGCTGACCACTGCAGACACAGACTCACCCAGAATCACACAGAGCCTATAGAGTTCAGAAACAGCATTACCCAGAATCTCACGAAGCCTATAGAGTGCAACAGCAGAGCAGCCCCTCTTGGCTGACCAGTGCAGACACAGACTCACCCAGAGTCACACAGAGCCTATGCAGGCTCACCCAGAATCACACAGAGCCTATAGAGTGCAGACACAGACTTACCCAGAATCACACGAAGCCTATAGAGTGCAACAGCAGAGCAACCCCTCTTGGCTGACCACTGCAGACACAGTCTCACCCAGAATCACACAGAGCCTAAAGAGTGCAGACACAGACTTACCCAGAATCTCACAAAGCCTATAGAGTGCAACAGCAGAGCAGCCTCTCTTGGCTGACCTCTGCAGACACAGACTCATCCAGAGTCACACAGAGCCTATGCAGGCTCACCCAGAATCACACAGAGCCTATAGAGTGCAGACACAGACTTACCCAGAATCTCACGAAGCCTATAGAGTGCACCAGCAGAACAGCCCCTCTTGCCTGACCACTGCAGACACAGACTCACCCAGAGTCACACGGAGCCTATGCAGGCTCACCCAGAATCACACAGAGCCTATTAAGTGCAGACACAGACTTACCCAGAATCAAACGAAGCCTATAGAGTGCAACAGCAGAGCAGCCCCACTTGGCTGACTACTGCAGACACAGACTCACCCAGAATCTCACAGAGCCTATAGAGTGCATACACAGACTTACCCAGAATCACAAGAAACCTATAGAGTGCAACAGCAGAACAGCCCCTCTTGGCTGACCACTGCAGACACAGACTCACCCAGAGTCACACAGAGCCTGTGCAGGCTCACCCAGAATCACACAGAGCATATAGAGTGCAGACACAGACTTACCCAGAAACACACGAAACCTATAGAGTGCAACAGCAGAGCAGCCCCTCTTGGCTGACCACTGCAGACACAGACTCACCCAGAATCACACAGAGCCTATAGAGTTCAGAAACAGCATTACCCAGAATCTCACGAAGCCTATAGAGTGCAACAGCAGAGCAGCCCCTCTTGGCTGACCAGTGCAGACACAGACTCACCCAGAGTCACACAGAGCCTATGCAGGCTCACCCAGAATCACACAGAGCCTATAGAGTGCAGACACAGACTTACCCAGAATCACACGAAGCCTATAGAGTGCAACAGCAGAGCAGCCCCTCTTGGCTGACCACTGCAGAAACAGTCTCACCCAGAATCACACAGAGCCTAAAGAGTGCAGACTCAGACTTACCCAGAATCTCACAAAGCCTATAGAGTGCAACAGCAGAGCAGCCCCTCTTGGCTGACCTCTGCAGACACAGACTCATCCAGAGTCACACAGAGCCTATGCAGGCTCACCCAGAATCACACAGAGCCTATAGAGTGCAGACACAGACTTACCCAGAATCTGACGAAGCCTATAGAGTGCACCAGCAGAACAGCCCCTTTTGCCTGACCACTGCAGACACAGACTCACCCAGAGTCACACGGAGCCTATGCAGGCTCACCCAGAATCACACAGAGCCTATTGAGTGCAGACACAGACTTACCCAGAATCAAACGAAGCCTATAGAGTGCAACAGCAGAGCAGCCCCACTTGGCTGACTACTGCAGACACAGACTCGCCCAGAATCACACAGAGCCTATAGAGTGCATACACAGACTTACCCAGAATCACAAGAAACCTATAGAGTGCAAAAGCAGAACAGCCCCTCTTGGCTGACCACTGCAGACACAGACTCACCCAGAGTCACACAGAGCCTGTGCAGGCTCACCCAGAATCACACAGAGCATATAGAGTGCAGACACAGACTTACCCAGAAACACACGAAACCTATAGAGTGCAACAGCAGAGCAGCCCCTCTTGGCTGACCACTGCAGACACAGACTCACACAGAGTCACACAAAGCCTATGCAGCCTCACCCATAATCACACAGAGCCTATTGAGTGCAGACACAGACTTACCCAGAATCACACGAAGCCTATAGAGTGCAAAAGCAGAGCAGCCCCTCTTGGCTAACCGCTGAAGACACAGACTCACCAAGAATCACACAGAGCCTAAAGAGTGCAGACACAGACTTACGCAGTACCACACGAAGCCTATAGAATGCAACAGCAGAGCAGCCCCTCTTGGCTGACTACTGCAGACACAGACTCGTCCAGAATCACACAGAGCCTAGAGAGTGCAGACACAGACATACCCAGAATCACACGAAGCCTATAGAGTGCAACAGCAGAACAGCCCCTCTTGGCTGACCACTGCAGACACAGACTCACCCAGAGTCACACAGAGCCTATGCAGGCTCACCCAGATTCACACAGAGCATATAGAGTGCAGACACAGACTTACCCAGAAACACACGAAGCCTATAGAGTGCAACAGCAGAGAAGCCCCTCTTGGCTGACTACTGCACACACAGACTCGCCCAGAATCAAACAGAGCCTATAGAGTGCAGACACAGACTTTACCAGAATCACACGAAGCCTATAGAGTGCAACAGAAGAGCAGCCTCACTTGGCTGACCACTGCAGACACAGACTCACCCAGAATCAGACAGAGCCTATAGAGTGCAGACACAGACTTACCCAGAATCACACGAAGCCTATAGAGTGCAACAGCAGAGCACCACCTCATGGCTGACCGCTGCAGACACAGACTCACCCAGAATCACACGGAGCCTATGCAGAATCACACAGAGCCTATAGAGTGCAGACACAGACTTACCCAGAAATACACGAAGCCTATAGAGTGCAACAGCAGAGCAGCCCCTCTTGGCTGACCACTGCAGACACAGACTCACACAGAGTCACACAAAGCCTATGCAGGCTCACCAAGAATCACACAGAGCCTATTGAGTGCAGACACAGACTTACCCAGAATCACACGAAGCCTATAGACTGCAACAGCAGAGCAGCCCCTCTTGGCTGACTACTGCAGACACAGACTCACACAGAGTCACACAGAGCCTATGCAGGCTCACCCAGAATCACGCAGAGCCTATAGCGTGCAGACACAGACTTACCCAGAATCACACGAAGCCTATAGAATGCAACAGCACAGCAGGCCCTCTTGGCTGACCACTGCAGACACAGACTCACACAGAGTCGCCTATGAACACTCACCCAGATTCACCCAGAGCCTATAGAGTGCAGAAACAGACTTACCCAGCATCACACGTAGCCTATAGAGTGCAACAGCGAACAGCCCGTCTTGGCTGACCACTTGGCATACTCACACAGAGCCTATAGAGTGCAGACACAGACTTACTCAGAATCTCACGAAGCCTATAGAGTGCACCAGCAGAGCAGCCCCTCTTGCCTTACCACTGCATACACAGACTCACCCAGAGTCACACAAAGCCTATGCATTCTCACCCAGATTCACACAGAGCATATAGAGTGCAGACACAGACTTAACCAGAATCTATACATTTCGAGACTAAAGAAGCTCGTTTGGATGCATTTGCGTGACTTTGCATTCACAACTCAAAAACACATATGTTTTGAAATGAATGTGATGGAAGCTTGTTCGTGTGTTTTCTATGCATTTCGAGCCTAAAGAAGCTCGTTTGGATGTATTTGCGTGACTTTGCATTCACAACTCAAAAACACATATCTTTTGAAATGAAGGTGATGGAAGCTTGTTCGTGTGTTTTCTATGCATTTCGATCCTAAAGAAGCTCGTTTGGATGTGTTTGCGTGACTTTGCATTCACAACTCAAAAACACATATCTTTTGAAATGAAGGTGATGGAAGCTTGTTCGTGTGTTTTCTATGCATTTCGAGCCTAAGGAAGCTCGTTTGGATGTATTTGCGTGACTTTGCATTCACAACTCAAAAACACATATCTTTTGAAATGAAGGTGATGGAAGCTTGTTCGTGTGTTTTCTTGACTTTGCATTCACAACTCAAAAACACATATCTTTTGAAACGAAGGTGATGGAAGCTTGTTCGTGTGTTTTCTATGCATTTCGAGCCTAAAGAAGATCATTTGGATGTATTTGCGTGACTTTGCATTCACAACTCAAAAACACATATCTTTTGAAATGAAGGTGATGGAAGCTTGTTCGTGTGTTTTCTATGCATTTCGAGCCTAAACAAGCTCGTTTGGATGCATTTGCGTGACTTTGCATTCACAACTCAAAAACACATATCTTTTGAAATGAAGGTGATGGAAGCTTGTTCGTGTGTTTTCTATACTTTTCGACCGTAAAGAAGCTCGTTTAGATGTATTTGCGTGACTTTGCATTCACAACTCAAAAACACATATCTTTTGAAATGAAGGTGATGGAAGCTTGTTCGTGTGTTTTCTTGACTTTGCATTCACAACTCAAAAACACATATCATTTGAAATGAAGGTGATGGAAGCTTGTTCGTGTGTTTTCTATGCATTTTGAGCCTAAAGAAGCTCGTTTGGATGTCTTTGCGTGACTGCATTCACAACTCAAAAACACTTATCGTTTGAAATGAAGTTGTTGGAAGCTTGTTCGTGTGTTTTCTATGCTTTTCGACCCTAAAGAAGCTCATTTGGATGTATTTGCGTGACTTTGCATTCACAACTCAAAAACACATATCTTTTGAAATGAAGGTGATGGAAGCTTGTTCGTGTGTTTTCTTGACTTTGCATTCACAACTCAAAAACACATATCATTTGAAATGAAGGTGATGGAAGCTTCTTCGTGTGTTTTCTATGCATTTCGCGCCTAAAGAAGCTCGTTTGGATGTATTTGCGTGACTTTGCATTCACAACTCAAAAACACATATCTTTTGAAATGAAGGTGATGGAAGCTTGTTCATGTGTTTTCTATGCATTTCGAGCCTAAAGAAGCTCGTTTGGATGTTTTTGCGTGACTTTGCATTCACAACTCAAAAACACATATCTTTTGAAATGAAGGTGATGGAAGCTTGTTCATGTGTTTTCTATGCATTTCGAGCCTAAAGAAGCTCGTTTGGATGTTTTTGCGTGACTTTGCATTCACAACTCAAAAACACATATCTTTTGAAATGAAGGTAATGGAAGCTTGTTCGTGTGTTTTCTTGACTTTGCATTCACAACTCAAACACAGATATCTTTTGAAACGAAGGTGATGGAAGCTTGTTCGTGTGTTTTCTATGCATTTCGAGCCTAAAGAAGATCGTTTGGATGTATTTGCGTGACTTTGCATTCACAACTCAAATACACATATCTTTTGAAATGAAGGTGATGGAAGATTGTTCGTGTGTTTTCTATGCATTTTGAGCCTGAAGAAGCTCGTTTGGATGTCTTTGCGTGACTGCATTCACAACTCAAAAACACTTATCTTTTGAAATGAAGTTGTTGGAAGCTTGTTCGTGTGTTTTCTATGCTTTTCGACCCTAAAGAAGCTCATTTGGATATATTTGCGTGACTTTGAATTCATAACTCAAAAACACATATCTTTTGAAATGAAGGTGATGGAAGCTTGTTCGTGTGTTTTCTATGCTTTTCGACACTAAAGAAGCTCGTTTGGATGTCTTTGGGTGACTTTGCATTCAGAACTCAAAAACACATATCTTTTGAAATGAAGGTGATGGAAGCTTGTTCGTGTCTTTTCTATGCATTTCGAGCCTAAAGAAGCTCGTTTGGATGTCTTTGCGTGACTGCATTCACAACTCAAAAACACATATCTTTTGAAATGAAGGTGATGGAAGCTTGTTCGTGTGTTTTCTATGCATTTCGAGCCTAAAGAAGCTCGTTTGGATGTATTTGCGTGACTTTGCATTCACAACTCATACACAGATATCTTTTGAAATGAAGGTGATGGAAGCTTGTTCGTGTGTTTTCTATGCATTTCGAGCCTAAAGAAGCTCGTTTGGATGTGTTTGCGTGACTGCATTCACAACTCAAAATCACTTATCTTTTGAAATGAAGGTGATGGAAGCTTGTTCGTGTGTTTTCTGTGCATTTCGAGCCTAAAAAGCTCGTTTTGATGTATTTGCGTGACTTTGCATTCACAACTCA
Source organism: Darevskia nairensis (assembly GCA_034642065.1). Lineage (NCBI taxonomy): Eukaryota > Metazoa > Chordata > Lepidosauria > Squamata > Lacertidae > Darevskia > Darevskia nairensis. The sequence continues at coordinate 28,235 of JAWWNI010001582.1, read as the reverse complement.
AAAACAAATATCTTTTGAAATGAAGGTGCTGGAAGCTTGTTCGTGTGTTTACTCTGCATTTCGAGCCTAAAGAAGCTCGTTTGGATGTATTTGCGTGACTTTGCATTCACAACTCAAATACACATATCTTTTGAAATGAAGGTGCTGGAAGCTTGTTCGTGTGTTTTCTATGCATTTCGAGCCTAAAGAAGCTCGTTTGGATGTATTTGCGTGACTTTGCATTCACAACTCAAATACACATATCTTTTGAAATGAAGGTGATGGAAGGTTGTTCGTTTCTTTTCTATGCATTTCGAGCCTAAAGAAGCTCATTTGGATGTCTTTGCGTGACTGCATTCACAACTCAAAAACACATATCTTTTGAAATGAAGGTGTTGGAAGCTTGCTGGTGTGTTTTCTATGCATTTCGACCTGAAAGAAGCTAGTTGGGATGTACTTAGCTTTTCTAACGTTCAGTTTGGCTTATTTGCGTGATTTTGCATTAACAGCTCAAATACACCTAACTTTGGAAATGAACACGATGGAACCTTATTGGTGTGTTTTCTATGCATTTCGACCAGAAAGAAGCTAGTTGGGATGTACTTAGCTTTTCTAACGTTCAGTTTGGCTTATTTGCGTGATTTTGCATTAAGAGCTCAAATACACCTAACTTTGAAAATGAACACGATGGAACCTTGTTGGTGTGTTTTCTGTGCATTTCGCCCTGAAAGAAGCTATTTCGGATGTATTTGGCTTTTCTAACGTTCAGTTTGGCTTACTTGCGTGATTTTGCATTAACAGCTCAAATACAGCCAACTTTGGAAATGAACACGATGGAACCTTGTTGGTGTGTTTTCTATGCATTTCGACCTGAAAGAAGCTATTTCGGATGTATTTGGCTTTTCTAACGTTCAGTTTCTTTTCTATGCATTTCGAGCCTAAAGAAGCTCATTTGGATGTCTTTGCGTGACTGCATTCACAACTCAAAAACACATATCTTTTGAAATGAAGGTGTTGGAAGCTTGTTGGTGTGTTTTCTATGCATTTCGACCTGAAAGAAGCTAGTTGGGATGTACTTAGCTTTTCTAACGTTCAGTTTGGCTTATTTGCGTGATTTTGCATTAACAGCTCAAATACACCTAACTTTGGAAATGAACACGATGGAACCATGTTGGTGTGTTTTCTATGCATTTCGACCTGAAAGAAGCTATTTCGGATGTATTTGGCTTTTCTAACGTTCTGTTTGGCTTACTTGCGTGATTTTGCATTAACAGCTCAAATACAGCCAACTTTGGAAATGAACACGATGGAAACTTGTTGGTGTGTTTTCTATGCATTTCGACCTGAAAGAAGCTAGTTCGGATGTATTTGGCTTTTGTAACGTTCAGTTTGGCTTACTTGCGTGATTTTGCATTTACAGCTCAAATACAGCTAACTTTGGAAATGAACACGATGGAAACTTGTTGGTGTGTTTTCTATGCATTTCGACCTGAAAGAAGCTAGTTCGGATGTACTTGGCTTTTGTAACGTTCAGTTTGGCTTATTTGCGTGATTTTGCATTAACAGCTCAAATACAGCTAACTTTGGAAATGAACACAATGCAAACTTGTTGGTGTGTTTTCTATGCATTTCGACCAGAAAGAAGCTAGTTGGTATGTACTTAGCTTTTCTAACGTTCAGTTTGGCTTATTTGCGTGATTTTGCATTAACAGCTCAAATACAGCTAACTTTGGAAATGAACACGATGGAACCTTGTTGGTGTGTTTTCTATGCATTTCGACCTGAAAGAAGCTAGTTGGGATGTACTTAGCTTTTCTAACGTTCAGTTTGGCTTATTTGCGTGATTTTGCATTAAGAGCTCAAATACACCTAACTTTGAAAATGAACACGATGGAACCTTGTTGGTGTGTTTTCTATGCATTTCGACCTGAAAGAAGCTAGTTGGGATGTATTTGGCTTTTCTAACGTTCAGTTTGGCTTACTTGCGTGATTTTGCATTAACAGCTGAAATACACCTAACTTTGCAAATGAACACGATGGAACCTTGTTGGTGTGTTTTCTATGCATTTCGACCTAAAAGAAGCTAGTTTGGATGTATTTGGCTTTTCTAACGTTCAGTTTGGCTTACTTGCGTGATTTTGCATTAACAGCTCAAATACACCTAACTTTGCAAATGAACACGATGGAACCTTGTTGGTGTGTTTTCTATGCATTTCGACCTGAAAGAAGCTAGTTTGGATGTATTTGGCTTTTCTAACGTTCATTTTGGCTTACTTGCGTGATTTTGCATTAACAGCTCAAATACACCTAACTTTGCAAATGAACACGATGGAACCTTGTTGGTGTGTTTTCTATGCATTTCGACCTGAAAGAAGCTAGTTGGGATGTACTTAGCTTTTCTAACGTTCAGTTTGGCTTATTTGCGTGATTTTGCATTAACAGCTCAAATACAGCTAACTTTGGAAATGAACACGATGGAACCTTGTTGGTGTGTTTTCTATGCATTTCGACCTGAAAGAAGCTAGTTTGGATGTATTTGGCTTTTCTAACGTTCAGTTTGGCTTATTTGCGTGATTTTGCATTAACAGCTCAAATACACCTAACTTTGCAATTGAACACGATGGAACCTTGTTGGTGTGTTTTCTATGCATTTCGACCTGAAAGAAGCTAGTTCGGATGTATTTGGCTTTTGTAACGTTCAGTTTGGCTTACTTGCGTGATTTTGCATTAACAGCTCAAATACAGCTAACTTTGGAAATGAACACGATGGAAACTTGTTGGTGTGTTTCCTATCCATTTCAACCTGAAAGAAGTTATTTAGGATGTATTTGGCATGTCTAACGTTCAGTTTGGCTTATTTGCGTGATTTTGCATTAACAACTCAAATACAGCTAACTTTGGAAATGAACACGATGGAAACTTCTTGGTGTGTTTTCTATGCATTTCGACCTGAAAGAAGCTATTTTGGATGTATTTGGCTTTTCTAACGTTCAGTTTGGCTTACTTGCGTGATTTTGCATTAACAGCTCAAATACACCTAACTTTGGAAATGAACACGATGGAACCTTGTTGGTGTGTTTTCTATGCATTTCGACCTGAAAGAAGCTAGTTTGGATGTATTTGGCTTTTCTAACGTTCAGTTTGGCTTTCTTGCGTGATTTTGCATTAACAGCTCAAATACAGCTAACTTTGGAAATGAACACGATGGAACCTTGTTGGTGTGTTTTCTATGCATTTCGACCTGAAAGAAGCTAGTTGGGATGTACTTAGCTTTTCTAACGTTCAGTTTGGCTTACTTGCGTGATTTTGCATTAACAGCTCAAATACAGCTAACTTTGGAAATGAACACGATGGAACCTTGTTGGTGTGTTTTCTATGCATTTCGACCTGAAAGAAGCTAGTTTGGATGTATTTGGCTTTTCTAACGTTCAGTTTGGCTTACTTGCGTGATTTTGCATTAACAGCTCAAATACACCTAACTTTGGAAATGAACACGATGGAACCTTGTTGGTGTGTTTTCTATGCATTTCGACCTGAAAGAAGCTAGTTTGGATGTATTTGGCTTTTCTAACGTTCAGTTTGGCTTACTTGCGTGATTTTGCATTAACAGCTCAAATACAGCTAACTTTGGAAATGAACACGATGGAACCTTGTTGGTGTGTTTTCTATGCATTTCGACCTGAAAGAAGCTAGTTGGGATGTACTTAGCTTTTCTAACGTTCAGTTTGGCTTACTTGCGTGATTTTGCATTAACAGCTCAAATACAGCTAACTTTGGAAATGAACACGATGGAACCTTGTTGGTGTGTTTTCTATGCATTTCGACCTGAAAGAAGCTAGTTTGGATGTATTTGGCTTTTCTAACGTTCAGTTTGGCTTACTTGCGTGATTTTGCATTAACAGCTCAAATACAGCTAACTTTGGAAATGAACACGATGGAAACTTGTTGGTGTGTTTTCTATGCATTTCGACCTGAAAGAAGCTAGTTGGGATGTATTTGGCTTTTCTAACGTTCAGTTTGGCTTACTTGCGTGATTTTGCATTAACAGCTCAAATACACCTAACTTTGCAAATGAACACGATGGAACCTTGTTGGTGTGTTTTCTATGCATTTCGACCTAAAAGAAGCTAGTTTGGATGTATTTGGCTTTTCTAACGTTCAGTTTGGCTTACTTGCGTGATTTTGCATTAACAGCTCAAATACACCTAACTTTGCAAATGAACACGATGGAACCTTGTTGGTGTGTTTTCTATGCATTTCGACCTGAAAGAAGCTAGTTTGGATGTATTTGGCTTTTCTAACGTTCAGTTTGGCTTACTTGCGTGATTTTGCATTAACAGCTCAAATACACCTAACTTTGCAAATGAACACGATGGAACCTTGTTGGTGTGTTTTCTATGCATTTCGACCTGAAAGAAGCTACTTGGGATGTACTTAGCTTTTCTAACGTTCAGTTTGGCTTATTTGCGTGATTTTGCATTAACAGCTCAAATACAGCTAACTTTGGAAATGAACACGATGGAACCTTGTTGGTGTGTTTTCTATGCATTTCGACCTGAAAGAAGCTAGTTTGGATGTATTTGGCTTTTCTAACGTTCAGTTTGGCTTACTTGCGTGATTTTGCATTAACAGCTCAAATACACCTAACTTTGCAATTGAACACGATGGAACCTTGTTGGTGTGTTTTCTATGCATTTCGACCTGAAAGAAGCTAGTTCGGATGTATTTGGCTTTTGTAACGTTCAGTTTGGCTTACTTGAGTGATTTTGCATTAACAGCTCAAATACAGCTAACTTTGGAAATGAACACGATGGAAACTTGTTGGTGTGTTTCCTATCCATTTCAACCTGAAAGAAGTTATTTAGGATGTATTTGGCTTTTCTAACGTTCAGGTTGGCTTACTTGCGTGATTTTGCATTTACAGCTCAAATACAGCTAACTTTGGAAATGAACACGATGGAAACTTGTTGGTGTGTTTTCTATCCATTTCGACCTGAAAGAAGCTAGTTTGGATGTACTTGGCTTTTGTAACGTTCAGTTTGGCTTATTTGCGTGATTTTGCATTAACAGCTCAAATACAGCTAACTTTGGAAATGAACACGATGGAAACTTCTTGGTGTGTTTTCTATGCATTTCGACCTGAAAGAAGCTATTTTGGATGTATTTGGCTTTTCTAACGTTCAGTTTGGCTTATTGCGTGATTTTGCATTAACAGCTCAAATACACCTAACTTTGGAAATGAACACGATGGAACCTTGTTGGTGTGTTTTCTATGCATTTCGACCTGAAAGAAGCTAGTTTGGATGTATTTGGCTTTTCTAACGTTCAGTTTGGCTTACTTGCGTGATTTTGCATTAACAGCTCAAATACAGCTAACTTTGGAAATGAACACGATGGAACCTTGTTGGTGTGTTTTCTATGCATTTCGACCTGAAAGAAGCTAGTTGGGATGTACTTAGCTTTTCTAACGTTCAGTTTGGCTTACTTGCGTGATTTTGCATTAACAGCTCAAATACAGCTAACTTTGGAAATGAACACGATGGAACCTTGTTGGTGTGTTTTCTATGCATTTCGACCTGAAAGAAGCTAGTTGGGATGTACTTAGCTTTTCTAACGTTCAGTTTGGCTTATTTGCGTGATTTTGCATTAACAGCTCAAATACAGCTAACTTTGGAAATGAACACGATGGAACCTTGTTGGTGTGTTTTCTATGCATTTCGACCTGAAAGAAGCTAGTTTGGATGTACTTGGCTTTTGTAACGTTCAGTTTGGCTTATTTGCGTGATTTTGCATTAACAGCTCAAATACAGCTAACTTTGGAAATGAACACGATGGAACCTTGTTGGTGTGTTTTCTATGCATTTCGACCTGAAAGAAGCTAGTTTGGATGTATTTGGCTTTTCTAACGTTCAGTTTGGCTTACTTGCGTGATTTTGCATTAACAGCTCAAATACAGCTAACTTTGGAAATGAACACGATGGAACCTTGTTGGTGTGTTTTCTATGCATTTCGACCTGAAATAAGCTAGTTGGGATGTACTTAGCTTTTCTAACGTTCAGTTTGGCTTATTTGCGTGATTTTGCATTAACAGCTCAAATACAGCTAACTTTGGAAATGAACACGATGGAAACTTGTTGGTGTGTTTTCTATGCAATTCGACCTGAAAGAAGCTAGTTTGGATGTACTTGGCTTTTGTAACGTTCAGTTTGGCTTATTTGCGTGATTTTGCATTAACAGCTCAAATACAGCTAACTTTGGAAATGAACACGATGGAACCTTGTTGGTGTGTTTTCTATGCATTTCGACCTGAAAGAAGCTATTTTGGATGTATTTGGCTTTTCTAACGTTCAGTTTGGCTTACTTGCGTGATTTTGCATTAACAGCTCAAATACACCTAACTTTGCAAATGAACACGATGGAACCTTGTTGGTGTGTTTTCTATGCATTTCGACCTGAAAGAAGCTAGTTTGGATGTATTTGGCTTTTCTAACGTTCAGTTTGGCTTACTTGCGTGATTTTGCATTAACAGCTCAAATACAGCTAACTTTGGAAATGAACACGATGGAACCTTGTTGGTGTGTTTTCTATGCATTTCGACCTGAAAGAAGCTAGTTGGGATGTACTTAGCTTTTCTAACGTTCAGTTTGGCTTACTTGCGTGATTTTGCATTAACAGCTCAAATACAGCTAACTTTGGAAATGAACACGATGGAACCTTGTTGGTGTGTTTTCTATGCATTTCGACCTGAAAGAAGCTAGTTGGGATGTACTTAGCTTTTCTAACGTTCAGTTTGGCTTATTTGCGTGATTTTGCATTAACAGCTCAAATACAGCTAACTTTGGAAATGAACACGATGGAACCTTGTTGGTGTGTTTTCGATGCATTTCGACCTGAAAGAAGCTAGTTTGGATGTACTTGGCTTTTGTAACGTTCAGTTTGGCTTATTTGCGTGATTTTGGATTAACAGCTCAAATACAGCTAACTTTGGAAATGAACACGATGGAACCTTGTTGGTGTGTTTTCTATGCATTTCGACCTGAAAGAAGCTAGTTGGGATGTATTTGGCTTTTGTAACGTTCAGTTTGGCTTATTTGCGTGATTTTGCATTAACAGCTCAAATACAGCTAACTTTGGAAATGAACACGATGGAAACTTCTTGGTGTGTTTTCTATGCATTTCGACCTGAAAGAAGGTATTTTGGATGTATTTGGCTTTTCTAACGTTCAGTTTGGCTTACTTGCGTGATTTTGCATTAACAGCTCAAATACACCTAACTTTGGAAATGAACAAGATGGAAACTTCTTGGTGTGTTTTCTATGCATTTCGACCTGAAAGAAGCTAGTTTGGATGTACTTGGCTTTTGTAACGTTCTGTTTGGCTTATTTGCGTGATTTTGCATTAACAGCTCAAATACAGCTAACTTTGGAAATGAACACGATGGAAACTTCTTGGTGTGTTTTCTATGCATTTCGACCTGAAAGAAGCTATTTTGGATGTATTTGGCTTTTCTAACGTTCAGTTTGGCTTACTTGCGTGATTTTGCATTAACAGCTCAAATACACCTAACTTTGGAAATGAACACGATGGAACCTTGTTGGTGTGTTTTCTATGCATTTCGACCTGAAAGAAGCTAGTTTGGATGTATTTGGCTTTTCTAACGTTCAGTTTGGCTTACTTGCGTGATTTTGCATTAACAGCTCAAATACAGCTTACTTTGGAAATGAACACGATGGAACCTTGTTGGTGTGTTTTCTATGCATTTCGACCTGAAAGAAGCTAGTTTGGATGTATTTGGCTTTTCTAACGTTCAGTTTGGCTTACTTGCGTGATTTTGCATTAACAGCTCAAATACAGCTAACTTTGGAAATGAACACGATGGAACCTTGTTGGTGTGTTTTCTATGCATTTCGACCTGAAAGAAGCTAGTTGGGATGTACTTAGCTTTTCTAACGTTCAGTTTGGCTTACTTGCGTGATTTTGCATTAACAGCTCAAATACAGCTAACTTTGGAAATGAACACGATGGAACCTTGTTGGTGTGTTTTCTATGCATTTCGACCTGAAAGAAGCTAGTTGGGATGTACTTAGCTTTTCTAACGTTCAGTTTGGCTTATTTGCGTGATTTTGCATTAACAGCTCAAATACAGCTAACTTTGGAAATGAACACGATGGAACCTTGTTGGTGTGTTTTCGATGCATTTCGACCTGAAAGAAGCTAGTTTGGATGTACTTGGCTTTTGTAACGTTCAGTTTGGCTTATTTGCGTGATTTTGGATTAACAGCTCAAATACAGCTAACTTTGGAAATGAACACGATGGAACCTTGTTGGTGTGTTTTCTATGCATTTCGACCTGAAAGAAGCTAGTTGGGATGTATTTGGCTTTTGTAACGTTCAGTTTGGCTTATTTGCGTGATTTTGCATTAACAGCTCAAATACAGCTAACTTTGGAAATGAACACGATGGAAACTTCTTGGTGTGTTTTCTATGCATTTCGACCTGAAAGAAGGTATTTTGGATGTATTTGGCTTTTCTAACGTTCAGTTTGGCTTACTTGCGTGATTTTGCATTAACAGCTCAAATACACCTAACTTTGGAAATGAACAAGATGGAAACTTCTTGGTGTGTTTTCTATGCATTTCGACCTGAAAGAAGCTAGTTTGGATGTACTTGGCTTTTGTAACGTTCTGTTTGGCTTATTTGCGTGATTTTGCATTAACAGCTCAAATACAGCTAACTTTGGAAATGAACACGATGGAAACTTCTTGGTGTGTTTTCTATGCATTTCGACCTGAAAGAAGCTATTTTGGATGTATTTGGCTTTTCTAACGTTCAGTTTGGCTTACTTGCGTGATTTTGCATTAACAGCTCAAATACACCTAACTTTGGAAATGAACACGATGGAACCTTGTTGGTGTGTTTTCTATGCATTTCGACCTGAAAGAAGCTAGTTTGGATGTATTTGGCTTTTCTAACGTTCAGTTTGGCTTACTTGCGTGATTTTGCATTAACAGCTCAAATACAGCTTACTTTGGAAATGAACACGATGGAACCTTGTTGGTGTGTTTTCTATGCATTTCGACCTGAAAGAAGCTAGTTGGGATGTACTTAGCTTTTCTAACGTTCAGTTTGGCTTACTTGCGTGATTTTGCATTAACAGCTCAAATACAGCTAACTTTGGAAATGAACACGATGGAACCTTGTTGGTGTGTTTTCTATGCATTTCGACCTGAAAGAAGCTAGTTGGGATGTACTTAGCTTTTCTAACGTTCAGTTTGGCTTATTTGCGTGATTTTGCATTAACAGCTCAAATACAGCTAACTTTGGAAATGAACACGATGGAACCTTGTTGGTGTGTTTTCTATGCATTTCGACCTGAAAGAAGCTAGTTTGGATGTACTTGGCTTTTGTAACGTTCAGTTTGGCTTATTTGCGTGATTTTGCATTAACAGCTCAAATACAGCTAACTTTGGAAATGAACACGATGGAACCTTGTTGGTGTGTTTTCTATGCATTTCGACCTGAAAGAAGCTAGTTTGGATGTATTTGGCTTTTCTAACGTTCAGTTTGGCTTACTTGCGTGATTTTGCATTAACAGCTCAAATACAGCTAACTTTGGAAATGAACACGATGGAACCTTGTTGGTGTGTTTTCTATGCATTTCGACCTGAAAGAAGCTAGTTGGGATGTACTTAGCTTTTCTAACGTTCAGTTTGGCTTACTTGCGTGATTTTGCATTAACAGCTCAAATACAGCTAACTTTGGAAATGAACACGATGGAACCTTGTTGGTGTGTTTTCTATGCATTTCGACCTGAAAGAAGCTAGTTGGGATGTACTTAGCTTTTCTAACGTTCAGTTTGGCTTATTTGCGTGATTTTGCATTAACAGCTCAAATACAGCTAACTTTGGAAATGAACACGATGGAAACTTGTTGGTGTGTTTTCTATGCAAATCGACCTGAAAGAAGCTAGTTTGGATGTACTTGGCTTTTGTAACGTTCTGTTTGGCTTATTTGCGTGATTTTGCATTAACAGCTCAAATACAGCTAACTTTGGAAATGAACACGATGGAAACTTCTTGGTGTGTTTTCTATGCATTTCGACCTGAAAGAAGCTATTTTGGATGTATTTGGCTTTTCTAACGTTCAGTTTGGCTTACTTGCGTGATTTTGCATTAACAGCTCAAATACAGCTAACTTTGGAAATGAACACGATGGAACCTTGTTGGTGTGTTTTCTATGCATTTCGACCTGAAAGAAGCTAGTTGGGATGTACTTAGCTTTTCTAACGTTCAGTTTGGCTTACTTGCGTGATTTTGCATTAACAGCTCAAATACAGCTAACTTTGGAAATGAACACGATGGAACCTTGTTGGTGTGTTTTCTATGCATTTCGACCTGAAAGAAGCTAGTTGGGATGTACTTAGCTTTTCTAACGTTCAGTTTGGCTTATTTGCGTGATTTTGCATTAACAGCTCAAATACAGCTAACTTTGGAAATGAACACGATGGAACCTTGTTGGTGTGTTTTCGATGCATTTCGACCTGAAAGAAGCTAGTTTGGATGTACTTGGCTTTTGTAACGTTCAGTTTGGCTTATTTGCGTGATTTTGGATTAACAGCTCAAATACAGCTAACTTTGGAAATGAACACGATGGAACCTTGTTGGTGTGTTTTCTATGCATTTCGACCTGAAAGAAGCTAGTTGGGATGTATTTGGCTTTTGTAACGTTCAGTTTGGCTTATTTGCGTGATTTTGCATTAACAGCTCAAATACAGCTAACTTTGGAAATGAACACGATGGAAACTTCTTGGTGTGTTTTCTATGCATTTCGACCTGAAAGAAGGTATTTTGGATGTATTTGGCTTTTCTAACGTTCAGTTTGGCTTACTTGCGTGATTTTGCATTAACAGCTCAAATACACCTAACTTTGGAAATGAACAAGATGGAAACTTCTTGGTGTGTTTTCTATGCATTTCGACCTGAAAGAAGCTAGTTTGGATGTACTTGGCTTTTGTAACGTTCTGTTTGGCTTATTTGCGTGATTTTGCATTAACAGCTCAAATACAGCTAACTTTGGAAATGAACACGATGGAACCTTGTTGGTGTGTTTTCTATGCATTTCGACCTGAAAGAAGCTATTTTGGATGTATTTGGCTTTTCTAACGTTCAGTTTGGCTTACTTGCGTGATTTTGCATTAACAGCTCAAATACACCTAACTTTGGAAATGAACACGATGGAACCTTGTTGGTGTGTTTTCTATGCATTTCGACCTGAAAGAAGCTAGTTTGGATGTATTTGGCTTTTCTAACGTTCAGTTTGGCTTACTTGCGTGATTTTGCATTAACAGCTCAAATACAGCTTACTTTGGAAATGAACACGATGGAACCTTGTTGGTGTGTTTTCTATGCATTTCGACCTGAAAGAAGCTAGTTGGGATGTACTTAGCTTTTCTAACGTTCAGTTTGGCTTACTTGCGTGATTTTGCATTAACAGCTCAAATACAGCTAACTTTGGAAATGAACACGATGGAACCTTGTTGGTGTGTTTTCTATGCATTTCGACCTGAAAGAAGCTAGTTGGGATGTACTTAGCTTTTCTAACGTTCAGTTTGGCTTATTTGCGTGATTTTGCATTAACAGCTCAAATACAGCTAACTTTGGAAATGAACACGATGGAACCTTGTTGGTGTGTTTTCTATGCATTTCGACCTGAAAGAAGCTAGTTGGGATGTACTTAGCTTTTCTAACGTTCAGTTTGGCTTACTTGCGTGATTTTGCATTAACAGCTCAAATACAGCTAACTTTGGAAATGAACACGATGGAACCTTGTTGGTGTGTTTTCTATGCATTTCGACCTGAAAGAAGCTAGTTTGGATGTACTTGGCTTTTGTAACGTTCAGTTTGGCTTATTTGCGTGATTTTGCATTAACAGCTCAAATACAGCTAACTTTGGAAATGAACACGATGGAACCTTGTTGGTGTGTTTTCTATGCATTTCGACCTGAAAGAAGCTATTTTGGATGTATTTGGCTTTTCTAACGTTCAGTTTGGCTTACTTGCGTGATTTTGCATTAACAGCTCAAATACACCTAACTTTGCAAATGAACACGATGGAACCTTGTTGGTGTGTTTTCTATGCATTTCGACCTGAAAGAAGCTAGTTTGGATGTATTTGGCTTTTCTAACGTTCAGTTTGGCTTACTTGCGTGATTTTGCATTAACAGCTCAAATACAGCTAACTTTGGAAATGAACACGATGGAACCTTGTTGGTGTGTTTTCTATGCATTTCGACCTGAAAGAAGCTAGTTTGGATGTATTTGGCTTTTGTAACGTTCAGTTTGGCTTATTTGCGTGATTTTGCATTAACAGCTCAAATACAGCTAACTTTGGAAATGAACACGATGGAAACTTCTTGGTGTGTTTTCTATGCATTTCGACCTGAAAGAAGGTATTTTGGATGTATTTGGCTTTTCTAACGTTCAGTTTGGCTTACTTGCGTGATTTTGCATTAACAGCTCAAATACACCTAACTTTGGAAATGAACACGATGGAAACTTCTTGGTGTGTTTTCTATGCATTTCGACCTGAAAGAAGCTAGTTTGGATGTACTTGGCTTTTGTAACGTTCTGTTTGGCTTATTTGCGTGATTTTGCATTAACATCTCAAATACAGCTAACTTTGGAAATGAACACGATGGAAACTTGTTGGTGTGTTTTCTATGCAATTCGACCTGAAAGAAGCTAGTTTGGATGTACTTGGCTTTTGTAACGTTCAGTTTGGCTTATTTGCGTGATTTTGCATTAACAGCTCAAATACAGCTAACTTTGGAAATGAACACGATGGAACCTTGTTGGTGTGTTTTCTATGCATTTCGACCGGAAAGAAGCTATTTTGGATATATTTGGCTTTTCTAACGTTCAGTTTGGCTTACTTGCGTGATTTTGCATTAACAGCTCAAATACACCTAACTTTGCAAATGAACACGATGGAACCTTGTTGGTGTGTTTTCTATGCATTTCGACCTGAAAGAAGCTAGTTTGGATGTATTTGGCTTTTCTAACGTTCAGTTTGGCTTACTTGCGTGATTTTGCATTAACAGCTCAAATACAGCTAACTTTGGAAATGAACACGATGGAACCTTGTTGGTGTGTTTTCTATGCATTTCGACCTGAAAGAAGCTAGTTGGGATGTATTTGGCTTTTGTAACGTACAGTTTGGCTTATTTGCGTGATTTTGCATTAACAGCTCAAATACAGCTAACTTTGGAAATGAACACGATGGAAACTTCTTGGTGTGTTTTCTATGCATTTCGACCTGAAAGAAGGTATTTTGGATGTATTTGGCTTTTCTAACGTTCAGTTTGGCTTACTTGCGTGATTTTGCATTAACAGCTCAAATACACCTAACTTTGGAAATGAACACGATGGAAACTTCTTGGTGTGTTTTCTATGCATTTCGACCTGAAAGAAGCTAGTTTGGATGTACTTGGCTTTTGTAACGTTCTGTTTGGCTTATTTGCGTGATTTTGCATTAACAGCTCAAATACAGCTAACTTTGGAAATGAACACGATGGAACCTTGTTGGTGTGTTTTCTATGCATTTCGACCTGAAAGAAGCTATTTTGGATGTATTTGGCTTTTCTAACGTTCAGTTTGGCTTACTTGCGTGATTTTGCATTAACAGCTCAAATACAGCTAACTTTGGAAATGAACACGATGGAACCTTGTTGGTGTGTTTTCTATGCATTTCGACCTGAAAGAAGCTATTTTGGATGTATTTGGCTTTTCTAACGTTCAGTTTGGCTTACTTGCGTGATTTTGCATTAACAGCTCAAATACACCTAACTTTGCAAATGAACACGATGGAACCTTGTTGGTGTGTTTTCTATGCATTTCGACCTGAAAGAAGCTAGTTTGGATGTATTTGGCTTTTCTAACGTTCAGTTTGGCTTACTTGCGTGATTTTGCATTAACAGCTCAAATACAGCTAACTTTGGAAATGAACACGATGGAACCTTGTTGGTGTGTTTTCTATGCATTTCGACCTGAAAGAAGCTAGTTGGGATGTACTTAGCTTTTCTAACGTTCAGTTTGGCTTATTTGCGTGATTTTGCATTAACAGCTCAAATACAGCTAACTTTGGAAATGAACACGATGGAACCTTGTTGGTGTGTTTTCTATGCATTTCGACCTGAAAGAAGCTAGTTTGGATGTACTTGGCTTTTGTAACGTTCAGTTTGGCTTATTTGCGTGATTTTGCATTAACAGCTCAAATACAGCTAACTTTGGAAATGAACACGATGGAACCTTGTTGGTGTGTTTTCTATGCATTTCGACCTGAAAGAAGCTAGTTTGGATGTATTTGGCTTTTCTAACGTTCAGTTTGGCTTACTTGCGTGATTTTGCATTAACAGCTCAAATACAGCTAACTTTGGAAATGAACACGATGGAACCTTGTTGGTGTGTTTTCTATGCATTTCGACCTGAAAGAAGCTAGTTGGGATGTACTTAGCTTTTCTAACGTTCAGTTTGGCTTACTTGCGTGATTTTGCATTAACAGCTCAAATACAGCTAACTTTGGAAATGAACACGATGGAACCTTGTTGGTGTGTTTTCTATGCATTTCGACCTGAAAGAAGCTAGTTGGGATGTACTTAGCTTTTCTAACGTTCAGTTTTGCTTATTTGCGTGATTTTGCATTAACAGCTCAAATACAGCTAACTTTGGAAATGAACACGATGGAAACTTGTTGGTGTGTTTTCTATGCAATTCGACCTGAAAGAAGCTAGTTTGGATGTACTTGGCTTTTGTAACGTTCAGTTTGGCTTATTTGCGTGATTTTGCATTAACAGCTCAAATACAGCTAACTTTGGAAATGAACACGATGGAACCTTGTTGGTGTGTTTTCTATGCATTTCGACCTGAAAGAAGCTATTTTGGATGTATTTGGCTTTTCTAACGTTCAGTTTGGCTTACTTGCGTGATTTTGCATTAACAGCTCAAATACACCTAACTTTGCAAATGAACACGATGGAACCTTGTTGGTGTGTTTTCTATGCATTTCGACCTGAAAGAAGCTAGTTTGGATGTATTTGGCTTTTCTAACGTTCAGTTTGGCTTACTTGCGTGATTTTGCATTAACAGCTCAAATACAGCTAACTTTGGAAATGAACACGATGGAACCTTGTTGGTGTGTTTTCTATGCATTTCGACCTGAAAGAAGCTAGTTGGGATGTATTTGGCTTTTGTAACGTTCAGTTTGGCTTATTTGCGTGATTTTGCATTAACAGCTCAAATACAGCTAACTTTGGAAATGAACACGATGGAAACTTCTTGGTGTGTTTTCTATGCATTTCGACCTGAAAGAAGGTATTTTGGATGTATTTGGCTTTTCTAACGTTCAGTTTGGCTTACTTGCGTGATTTTGCATTAACAGCTCAAATACACCTAACTTTGGAAATGAACACGATGGAAACTTCTTGGTGTGTTTTCTATGCATTTCGACCTGAAAGAAGCTAGTTTGGATGTACTTGGCTTTTGTAACGTTCTGTTTGGCTTATTTTCGTGATTTTGCATTAACATCTCAAATACAGCTAACTTTGGAAATGAACACGATGGAAACTTGTTGGTGTGTTTTCTATGCAATTCGACCTGAAAGAAGCTAGTTTGGATGTACTTGGCTTTTGTAACGTTCAGTTTGGCTTATTTGCGTGATTTTGCATTAACAGCTCAAATACAGCTAACTTTGGAAATGAACACGATGGAACCTTGTTGGTGTGTTTTCTATGCATTTCGACCTGAAAGAAGCTAGTTGGGATGTACTTAGCTTTTCTAACGTTCAGTTTGGCTTACTTGCGTGATTTTGCATTAACAGCTCAAATACAGCTAACTTTGGAAATGAACACGATGGAACCTTGTTGGTGTGTTTTCTATGCATTTCGACCTGAAAGAAGCTAGTTGGGATGTACTTAGCTTTTCTAACGTTCAGTTTTGCTTATTTGCGTGATTTTGCATTAACAGCTCAAATACAGCTAACTTTGGAAATGAACACGATGGAAACTTGTTGGTGTGTTTTCTATGCAATTCGACCTGAAAGAAGCTAGTTTGGATGTACTTGGCTTTTGTAACGTTCAGTTTGGCTTATTTGCGTGATTTTGCATTAACAGCTCAAATACAGCTAACTTTGGAAATGAACACGATGGAACCTTGTTGGTGTGTTTTCTATGCATTTCGACCTGAAAGAAGCTATTTTGGATGTATTTGGCTTTTCTAACGTTCAGTTTGGCTTACTTGCGTGATTTTGCATTAACAGCTCAAATACACCTAACTTTGCAAATGAACACGATGGAACCTTGTTGGTGTGTTTTCTATGCATTTCGACCTGAAAGAAGCTAGTTTGGATGTATTTGGCTTTTCTAACGTTCAGTTTGGCTTACTTGCGTGATTTTGCATTAACAGCTCAAATACAGCTAACTTTGGAAATGAACACGATGGAACCTTGTTGGTGTGTTTTCTATGCATTTCGACCTGAAAGAAGCTAGTTGGGATGTATTTGGCTTTTGTAACGTTCAGTTTGGCTTATTTGCGTGATTTTGCATTAACAGCTCAAATACAGCTAACTTTGGAAATGAACACGATGGAAACTTCTTGGTGTGTTTTCTATGCATTTCGACCTGAAAGAAGGTATTTTGGATGTATTTGGCTTTTCTAACGTTCAGTTTGGCTTACTTGCGTGATTTTGCATTAACAGCTCAAATACACCTAACTTTGGAAATGAACACGATGGAAACTTCTTGGTGTGTTTTCTATGCATTTCGACCTGAAAGAAGCTAGTTTGGATGTACTTGGCTTTTGTAACGTTCTGTTTGGCTTATTTGCGTGATTTTGCATTAACATCTCAAATACAGCTAACTTTGGAAATGAACACGATGGAAACTTGTTGGTGTGTTTTCTATGCAATTCGACCTGAAAGAAGCTAGTTTGGATGTACTTGGCTTTTGTAACGTTCAGTTTGGCTTATTTGCGTGATTTTGCATTAACAGCTCAAATACAGCTAACTTTGGAAATGAACACGATGGAACCTTGTTGGTGTGTTTTCTATGCATTTCGACCTGAAAGAAGCTATTTTGGATGTATTTGGCTTTTCTAACGTTCAGTTTGGCTTACTTGCGTGATTTTGCATTAACAGCTCAAATACACCTAACTTTGCAAATGAACACGATGGAACCTTGTTGGTGTGTTTTCTATGCATTTCGACCTGAAAGAAGCTAGTTTGGATGTATTTGGCTTTTCTAACGTTCAGTTTGGCTTACTTGCGTGATTTTGCATTAACAGCTCGAATACAGCTAACTTTGGAAATGAACACGATGGAACCTTGTTGGTGTGTTTTCTATGCATTTCGACCTGAAAGAAGCTAGTTGGGATGTATTTGGCTTTTGTAACGTTCAGTTTGGCTTATTTGCGTGATTTTGCATTAACAGCTCAAATACAGCTAACTTTGGAAATGAACACGATGGAAACTTCTTGGTGTGTTTTCTATGCATTTCGACCTGAAAGAAGGTATTTTGGATGTATTTGGCTTTTCTAACGTTCAGTTTGGCTTACTTGCGTGATTTTGCATTAACAGCTCAAATACACCTAACTTTGGAAATGAACACGATGGAAACTTCTTGGTGTGTTTTCTATGCATTTCGACCTGAAAGAAGCTAGTTTGGATGTACTTGGCTTTTGTAACGTTCTGTTTGGCTTATTTGCGTGATTTTGCATTAACAGCTCAAATACAGCTAACTTTGGAAATGAACACGATGGAACCTTGTTGGTGTGTTTTCTATGCATTTCGACCTGAAAGAAGCTATTTTGGATGTATTTGGCTTTTCTAACGTTCAGTTTGGCTTACTTGCGTGATTTTGCATTAACAGCTCAAATACACCTAACTTTGCAAATGAACACGATGGAACCTTGTTGGTGTGTTTTCTATGCATTTCGACCTGAAAGAAGCTAGTTTGGATGTATTTGGCTTTTCTAACGTTCAGTTTGGCTTACTTGCGTGATTTTGCATTAACAGCTCAAATACAGCTAACTTTGGAAATGAACACGATGGAACCTTGTTGGTGTGTTTTCTATGCATTTCGACCTGAAAGAAGCTAGTTGGGATGTATTTGGCTTTTCTAACGTTCAGTTTGGCTTACTTGCGTGATTTTGCATTAACAGCTCAAATACAGCTAACTTTGGAAATGAACACGATGGAACCTTGTTGGTGTGTTTTCTATGCATTTCGACCTGAAAGAAGGTATTTTGGATGTATTTGGCTTTTCTAACGTTCAGTTTGGCTTACTTGCGTGATTTTGCATTAACAGCTCAAATACACCTAACTTTGGAAATGAACACGATGGAAACTTCTTGGTGTGTTTTCTATGCATTTCGACCTGAAAGAAGCTAGTTTGGATGTACTTGGCTTTTGTAACGTTCTGTTTGGCTTATTTGCGTGATTTTGCATTAACAGCTCAAATACAGCTAACTTTGGAAATGAACACGATGGAACCTTGTTGGTGTGTTTTCTATGCATTTCGACCTGAAAGAAGCTATTTTGGATGTATTTGGCTTTTCTAACGTTCAGTTTGGCTTACTTGCGTGATTTTGCATTAACAGCTCAAATACACCTAACTTTGGAAATGAACACGATGGAACCTTGTTGGTGTGTTTTCTATGCATTTCGACCTGAAAGAAGCTAGTTTGGATGTATTTGGCTTTTCTAACGTTCAGTTTGGCTTACTTGCGTGATTTTGCATTAACAGCTCAAATACAGCTAACTTTGGAAATGAACACGATGGAACCTTGTTGGTGTGTTTTCTATGCATTTCGACCTGAAAGAAGCTAGTTGGGATGTACTTAGCTTTTCTAACGTTCAGTTTGGCTTATTTGCTTGATTTTGCATTAACAGCTCAAATACAGCTAACTTTGGAAATGAACACGATGGAACCTTGTTGGTGTGTTTTCTATGCATTTCGACCTGAAAGAAGCTAGTTTGGATGTACTTGGCTTTTGTAACGTTAGTTTGGCTTATTTGCGTGATTTTGCATTAACAGCTCAAATACAGCTAACTTTGGAAATGAACACGATGGAACCTTGTTGGTGTGTTTTCTATGCATTTCGACCTGAAAGAAGCTAGTTGGGATGTACTTAGCTTTTCTAACGTTCAGTTTGGCTTATTTGCGTGATTTTGCATTAACAGCTCAAATACAGCTAACTTTGGAAATGAACACGATGGAAACTTGTTGGTGTGTTTTCTATGCAATTCGACCTGAAAGAAGCTAGTTTGGATGTACTTGGCTTTTGTAACGTTCAGTTTGGCTTATTTGCGTGATTTTGCATTAACAGCTCAAATACAGCTAACTTTGGAAATGAACACGATGGAACCTTGTTGGTGTGTTTTCTATGCATTTCGACCTGAAAGAAGCTATTTTGGATGTATTTGGCTTTTCTAACGTTCAGTTTGGCTTACTTGCGTGATTTTGCATTAACAGCTCAAATACACCTAACTTTGCAAATGAACACGATGGAACCTTGTTGGTGTGTTTTCTATGCATTTCGCCCTGAAAGAAGCTAGTTTGGATGTATTTGGCTTTTCTAACGTTCAGTTTGGCTTACTTGCGTGATTTTGCATTAACAGCTCAAATACAGCTAACTTTGGAAATGAACACGATGGAACCTTGTTGGTGTGTTTTCTATGCATTTCGACCTGAAAGAAGCTAGTTGGGATGTACTTAGCTGTTCTAACGTTCAGTTTGGCTTACTTGCGTGATTTTGCATTAACAGCTCAAATACAGCTAACTTTGGAAATGAACACGATGGAACCTTGATGGTGTGTTTTCTATGCATTTCGACCTGAAAGAAGCTAGTTGGGATGTACTTAGCTTTTCTAACGTTCAGTTTGGCTTATTTGCGTGATTTTGCATTAACAGCTCAAATACAGCTAACTTTGGAAATGAACACGATGGAACCTTGTTGGTGTGTTTTCTATGCATTTCGACCTGAAAGAAGCTAGTTTGGATGTACTTGGCTTTTGTAACGTTCAGTTTGGCTTATTTGCGTGATTTTGCATTAACAGCTCAAATACAGCTAACTTTGGAAATGAACACGATGGAACCTTGTTGGTGTGTTTTCTATGCATTTCGACCTGAAAGAAGCTAGTTGGGATGTATTTGGCTTTTGTAACGTTCAGTTTGGCTTATTTGCGTGATTTTGCATTAACAGCTCAAATACAGCTAACTTTGGAAATGAACACGATGGAAACTTCTTGGTGTGTTTTCTATGCATTTCGACCTGAAAGAAGCTATTTTGGATGTATTTGGCTTTTCTAACGTTCAGTTTGGCTTACTTGCGTGATTTTGCATTAACAGCTCAAATACACCTAACTTTGCAAATGAACACGATGGAACCTTGTTGGTGTGTTTTCTATGCATTTCGACCTGAAAGAAGCTAGTTTGGATGTATTTGGCTTTTCTAACGTTCAGTTTGGCTTACTTGCGTGATTTTGCATTAACAGCTCAAATACAGCTAACTTTGGAAATGAACACGATGGAACCTTGTTGGTGTGTTTTCTATGCATTTCGACCTGAAAGAAGCTAGTTGGGATGTACTTAGCTTTTCTAACGTTCAGTTTGGCTTACTTGCGTGATTTTGCATTAACAGCTCAAATACAGCTAACTTTGGAAATGAACACGATGGAACCTTGTTGGTGTGTTTTCTATGCATTTCGACCTGAAAGAAGCTATTTTGGATGTATTTGGCTTTTCTAACGTTCAGTTTGGCTTACTTGCGTGATTTTGCATTAACAGCTCAAATACACCTAACTTTGCAAATGAACACGATGGAACCTTGTTGGTGTGTTTTCTATGCATTTCGACCTGAAAGAAGCTAGTTTGGATGTATTTGGCTTTTCTAACGTTCAGTTTGGCTTACTTGCGTGATTTTGCATTAACAGCTCAAATACAGCTAACTTTGGAAATGAACACGATGGAACCTTGTTGGTGTGTTTTCTATGCATTTCGACCTGAAAGAAGCTAGTTGGGATGTATTTGGCTTTTGTAACGTTCAGTTTGGCTTATTTGCGTGATTTTGCATTAACAGCTCAAATACAGCTAACTTTGGAAATGAACACGATGGAAACTTCTTGGTGTGTTTTCTATGCATTTCGACCTGAAAGAAGGTATTTTGGATGTATTTGGCTTTTCTAACGTTCAGTTTGGCTTACTTGCGTGATTTTGCATTAACAGCTCAAATACACCTAACTTTGGAAATGAACACGATGGAAACTTCTTGGTGTGTTTTCTATGCATTTCGACCTGAAAGAAGCTAGTTTGGATGTACTTGGCTTTTGTAACGTTCTGTTTGGCTTATTTGCGTGATTTTGCATTAACATCTCAAATACAGCTAACTTTGGAAATGAACACGATGGAAACTTGTTGGTGTGTTTTCTATGCAATTCGACCTGAAAGAAGCTAGTTTGGATGTACTTGGCTTTTGTAACGTTCAGTTTGGCTTATTTGCGTGATTTTGCATTAACAGCTCAAATACAGCTAACTTTGGAAATGAACACGATGGAACCTTGTTGGTGTGTTTTCTATGCATTTCGACCTGAAAGAAGCTATTTTGGATGTATTTGGCTTTTCTAACGTTCAGTTTGGCTTACTTGCGTGATTTTGCATTAACAGCTCAAATACACCTAACTTTGCAAATGAACACGATGGAACCTTGTTGGTGTGTTTTCTATGCATTTCGACCTGAAAGAAGCTAGTTTGGATGTATTTGGCTTTTCTAACGTTCAGTTTGGCTTACTTGCGTGATTTTGCATTAACAGCTCAAATACAGCTAACTTTGGAAATGAACACGATGGAACCTTGTTGGTGTGTTTTCTATGCATTTCGACCTGAAAGAAGCTAGTTGGGATGTATTTGGCTTTTGTAACGTTCAGTTTGGCTTATTTGCGTGATTTTGCATTAACAGCTCAAATACAGCAAACTTTGGAAATGAACACGATGGAACCTTGTTGGTGTGTTTTCTATGCATTTCGACCTGAAAGAAGGTATTTTGTATGTATTTGGCTTTTCTAACGTTCAGTTTGGCTTACTTGCGTGATTTTGCATTAACAGCTCAAATACACCTAACTTTGGAAATGAACACGATGGAACCTTGTTGGTGTGTTTTCTATGCATTTCGACCTGAAAGAAGCTAGTTTGGATGTACTTGGCTTTTGTAACGTTAGTTTGGCTTATTTGCGTGATTTTGCATTAACAGCTCAAATACAGCTAACTTTGGAAATGAACACGATGGAACCTTGTTGGTGTGTTTTCTATGCATTTCGACCTGAAAGAAGCTAGTTTGGATGTATTTGGCTTTTCTAACGTTCAGTTTGGCTTACTTGCGTGATTTTGCATTAACAGCTCAAATACAGCTAACTTTGGAAATGAACACGATGGAACCTTGTTGGTGTGTTTTCTATGCATTTCGACCTGAAAGAAGCTAGTTGGGATGTACTTAGCTTTTCTAACGTTCAGTTTGGCTTACTTGCGTGATTTTGCATTAACAGCTCAAATACAGCTAACTTTGGAAATGAACACGATGGAACCTTGTTGGTGTGTTTTCTATGCATTTCGACCTGAAAGAAGCTAGTTGGGATGTACTTAGCTTTTCTAACGTTCAGTTTGGCTTATTTGCGTGATTTTGCATTAACAGCTCAAATACAGCTAACTTTGGAAATGAACACGATGGAAACTTGTTGGTGTGTTTTCTATGCAATTCGACCTGAAAGAAGCTAGTTTGGATGTACTTGGCTTTTGTAACGTTCAGTTTGGCTTATTTGCGTGATTTTGCATTAACAGCTCAAATACAGCTAACTTTGGAAATGAACACGATGGAACCTTGTTGGTGTGTTTTCTATGCATTTCGACCTGAAAGAAGCTATTTTGGATGTATTTGGCTTTTCTAACGTTCAGTTTGGCTTACTTGCGTGATTTTGCATTAACAGCTCAAATACACCTAACTTTGCAAATGAACACGATGGAACCTTGTTGGTGTGTTTTCTATGCATTTCGACCTGAAAGAAGCTAGTTTGGATGTATTTGGCTTTTCTAACGTTCAGTTTGGCTTACTTGCGTGATTTTGCATTAACAGCTCAAATACAGCTAACTTTGGAAATGAACACGATGGAACCTTGTTGGTGTGTTTTCTATGCATTTCGACCTGAAAGAAGCTAGTTGGGATGTACTTAGCTTTTCTAACGTTCAGTTTGGCTTACTTGCGTGATTTTGCATTAACAGCTCAAATACAGCTAACTTTGCAAATGAACACGATGGAACCTTGTTGGTGTGTTTTCTATGCATTTCGACCTGAAAGAAGCTAGTTGGGATGTACTTAGCTTTTCTAACGTTCAGTTTGGCTTATTTGCGTGATTTTGCATTAACAGCTCAAATACAGCTAACTTTGGAAATGAACACGATGGAACCTTGTTGGTGTGTTTTCTATGCATTTCGACCTGAAAGAAGCTAGTTTGGATGTACTTGGCTTTTGTAACGTTCAGTTTGGCTTATTTGCGTGATTTTGCATTAACAGCTCAAATACAGCTAACTTTGGAAATGAACACGATGGAACCTTGTTGGTGTGTTTTCTATGCATTTCGACCTGAAAGAAGCTAGTTGGGATGTATTTGGCTTTTGTAACGTTCAGTTTGGCTTATTTGCGTGATTTGGCATTAACAGCTCAAATACAGCTAACTTTGGAAATGAACACGATGGAAACTTCTTGGTGTGTTTTCTATGCATTTCGACCTGAAAGAAGGTATTTTGGATGTATTTGGCTTTTCTAACGTTCAGTTTGGCTTACTTGCGTGATTTTGCATTAACAGCTCAAATACACCTAACTTTGCAAATGAACACGATGGAACCTTGTTGGTGTGTTTTCTATGCATTTCGACCTGAAAGAAGCTAGTTTGGATGTATTTGGCTTTTCTAACGTTCAGTTTGGCTTACTTGCGTGATTTTGCATTAACAGCTCAAATACACCTAACTTTGCAAATGAACACGATGGAACCTTGTTGGTGTGTTTTCTATGCATTTCGACCTGAAAGAAGCTAGTTTGGATGTATTTGGCTTTTCTAACGTTCAGTTTGGCTTACTTGCGTGATTTTACTTTAACAGCTCAAATACAGCTAACTTTGGAAATGAACACGATGGAACCTTGTTGGTGTGTTTTCTATGCATTTCGACCTGAAAGAAGCTAGTTTGGATGTATTTGGCTATTCTAACGTTCAGTTTGGCTTACTTGCGTGATTTTGCATTAACAGCTCAAATACACCAAACTTTGCAAATGAACACGATGGAACCTTGTTGGTGTGTTTTCTATGCATTTCGACCTGAAAGAAGCTAGTTTGGATGTATTTGGCTTTTCTAACGTTCAGTTTGGCTTACTTGCGTGATTTTGCATTAACAGCTCAAATACAGCTAACTTTGCAAATGAACACGATGGAACCTTGTTGGTGTGTTTTCTATGCATTTCGACCTGAAAGAAGCTAGTTTGGATGTATTTGGCTTTTCTAACGTTCAGTTTGGCTTACGTGCGTGATTTTGCATTAACAGCTCAAATACACCTAACTTTGCAAATGAACACGATGGAACCTTGTTGGTGTGTTTTCTATGCATTTCGACCTGAAAGAAGCTAGTTCGGATGTATTTGGCTTTTGTAACGTTCAGTTTGGCTTACTTGCGTGATTTTGCATTAACAGCTCAAATACAGCTAACTTTGGAAATGAACACGATGGAAACTTGTTGGTGTGTTTTCTATCCATTTCAACCTGAAAGAAGTTATTTAGGATGTATTTGGCTTTTCTAACGTTCAGTTTGGCTTACTTGCGTGATTTTGCATTAACAGCTCAAATACACCTAACTTTGCAAATGAACACGATGGAACCTTGTTGGTGTGTTTTCTATGCATTTCGACCTGAAAGAAGCTAATTCGGATGTATTTGGCTTTTCTAACGTTCAGTTTGGCTTATTTGCGTGATTTTGCATTAACAGCTCAAATACAGCTAACTTTGGAAATGAACACGATGGAAACTTGTTGGTGTGTTTTCTATGCATTTCGACCTGAAAGAAGCTAGTTTGGATGTATTTGGCTTTTCTAACGTTCAGTTTGGCTTACTTGCGTGATTTTGCATTAACAGCTCAAATACACCTAACTTTGCAAATGAACACGATGGAACCTTGTTGGTGTGTTTTCTATGCATTTCGACCTGAAAGAAGCTAGTTTGGATGTATTTGGCTTTTCTAACGTTCAGTTTGGCTTACTTGCGTGATTTTGCATTAACAGCTCAAATACACCTAACTTTGCAAATGAACACGATGGAACCTTGTTGGTGTGTTTTCTATGCATTTCGACCTGAAAGAAGCTAGTTGGGATGTACTTAGCTTTTCTAACGTTCAGTTTGGCTTATTTGCGTGATTTTGCATTAACAGCTCAAATACAGCTAACTTTGGAAATGAACACGATGGAAACTTGTTGGTGTGTTTTCTATGCATTTCGACCTGAAAGAAGCTAGTTTGGATGTACTTGGCTTTTGTAACGTTCAGTTTGGCTTATTTGCGTGATTTTGCATTAACAGCTCAAATACAGCTAACTTTGGAAATGAACACGATGGAACCTTGTTGGTGTGTTTTCTATGCATTTCGACCTGAAAGAAGCTAGTTTGGATGTATTTGGCTTTTCTAACGTTCAGTTTGGCTTACTTGCGTGATTTTGCATTAACAGCTCAAATACACCTAACTTTGCAAATGAACACGATGGAACCTTGTTGGTGTGTTTTCTATGCATTTCGACCTGAAAGAAGCTAGTTTGGATGTTTTTGGCTTTTCTAACGTTCAGTTTGGCTTACTTGCGTGATTTTGCATTAACAGCTCAAATACACCTAACTTTGAAAATGAACACGATGGAACCTTGTTGGTGTGTTTTCTATGCATTTCGACCTGAAAGAAGCTAGTTTGGATGTATTTGGCTTTTCTAACGTTCAGTTTGGCTTATTTGCGTGATTTTGCATTAACAGCTCAAATACAGCTAACTTTGGAAATGAACACGATGGAACCTTGTTGGTGTGTTTTCTATGCATTTCGACCTGAAATAAGCTAGTTGGGATGTACTTAGCTTTTCTAACGTTCAGTTTGGCTTACTTGCGTGATTTTGCATTAACAGCTCAAATACAGCTAACTTTGGAAATGAACACGATGGAACCTTGTTGGTGTGTTTTCTATGCATTTCGACCTGAAAGAAGCTAGTTTGGATGTATTTGGCTTTTCTAACGTTCAGTTTGGCTTACTTGCGTGATTTTGCATTAACAGCTCAAATACAGCTAACTTTGGAAATGAACACGATGGAACCTTGTTGGTGTGTTTTCTATGCATTTCGACCTGAAAGAAGCTAGTTGGGATGTATTTGGCTTTTCTAACGTTCAGTTTGGCTTACTTGCGTGATTTTGCATTAACAGCTCAAATACAGCTAACTTTGGAAATGAACACGATGGAACCTTGTTGGTGTGTTTTCTATGCATTTCGACCTGAAATAAGCTAGTTGGGATGTACTTAGCTTTTCTAACGTTCAGTTTGGCTTACTTGCGTGATTTTGCATTAACAGCTCAAATACAGCTAACTTTGGAAATGAACACGATGGAACCTTGTTGGTGTGTTTTCTATGCATTTCGACCTGAAAGAAGCTAGTTGGGATGTATTTGGCTTTTCTAACGTTCAGTTTGGCTTATTTGCGTGATTTTGCATTAACAGCTCAAATACAGCTAACTTTGGAAATGAACACGATGGAACCTTGTTGGTGTGTTTTCTATGCATTTCGACCTGAAAGAAGCTAGTTGGGATGTACTTAGCTTTTCTAACGTTCAGTTTGGCTTACTTGCGTGATTTTGCATTAGCTCAAATACACCTAACTTTGCAAATGAACACGATGGAACCTTGTTGGTGTGTTTTCTATGCATTTCGACCTAAAAGAAGCTAGTTTGGATGTATTTGGCTTTTCTAACGTTCAGTTTGGCTTACTTGCGTGATTTTGCATTAACAGCTCAAATACACCTAACTTTGCAAATGAACACGATGGAACCTTGTTGGTGTGTTTTCTATGCATTTCGACCTGAAAGAAGCTAGTTGGGATGTACTTAGCTTTTCTAACGTTCAGTTTGGCTTATTTGCGTGATTTTGCATTAACAGCTCAAATACAGCTAATTTTGGAAATGAACACGATGGAACCTTGTTGGTGTGTTTTCTATGCATTTCGACCTGAAAGAAGCTAGTTTGGATGTATTTGGCTTTTCTAACGTTCAGTTTGGCTTACTTGCGTGATTTTGCATTACCAGCTCAAATACACCTAACTTTGCAATTGAACACGATGGAACCTTGTTGGTGTGTTTTCAGTGCATTTCGACCTGAAAGAAGCTAGTTTGGATGTATTTGGCTTTTCTAACGTTCAGTTTGGCTTACTTGCGTGATTTTGCATTAACAGCTCAAATACAGCTAACTTTGGAAATGAACACGATGGAACCTTGTTGGTGTGTTTTCTATGCATTTCGACCTGAAAGAAGCTAGTTTGGATGTATTTGGCTTTTCTAACGTTCAGTTTGGCTTACTTGCGTGATTTTGCATTAACAGCTCAAATACAGCTAACTTTGGAAATGAACACGATGGAACCTTGTTGGTGTGTTTTCTATGCATTTCTACCTGAAAGAAGCTAGTTTGGATGTATTTGGCTTTTCTAACGTTCAGTTTGGCTTACTTGCGTGATTTTGCATTAACAGCTCAAATACAGCTAACTTTGGAAATGAACACGATGGAAACTTGTTGGTGTGTTTTCTATGCATTTCGACCTGAAAGAAGCTAGTTGGGATGTATTTGGCTTTTCTAACGTTCAGTTTGGCTTACTTGCGTGATTTTGCATTAACAGCTCAAATACACCTAACTTTGCAAATGAACACGATGGAACCTTGTTGGTGTGTTTTCTATGCATTTCGACCTAAAATAAGCTAGTTTGGATGTATTTGGCTTTTCTAACGTTCAGTTTGGCTTACTTGCGTGATTTTGCATTAACAGCTCAAATACACCTAACTTTGAAAATGAACACGATGGAACCTTGTTGGTGTGTTCTCTATGCATTTCGACCTGAAAGAAGCTAGTTTGGATGTATTTGGCTTTTCTAACGTTCAGTTTGGCTTAC
>JAWWNI010001581.1:0-69177 GCA_034642065.1 Darevskia nairensis | reverse complement strand
GCTGGATCTCAGTGTCCGGGCAGAATGATGGGGGTGGAGACACTCCTTCAGATATACTGGACCGAGGCCATTTAGGGCTTTAAAGGTCAGCACCAACACTTTGAATTGTGCTCGGAAACGTACTGGGAGCCAATGTAGATCTCTCAGGACCGGTGTTATGTGGTCCCGGCGGCCACTCGCAGTCACCAGTCTAGCTGCCGCATTCTGGAT
Organism: Darevskia nairensis; assembly: GCA_034642065.1. Classification (NCBI taxonomy): domain Eukaryota; kingdom Metazoa; phylum Chordata; class Lepidosauria; order Squamata; family Lacertidae; genus Darevskia; species Darevskia nairensis. The sequence goes on along the minus strand of JAWWNI010001581.1, from coordinate 68,967 downwards.
TAATTGCAGTTTCCGGGTCACCTTCAAAGGTAGCCCCACGTAGAGCGCATTGCAGTAGTCCAAGCAGGAAATAACTAGAGCATGCACCACTCTGGCGAGACAGTCTGCGGGCAGGTAGGGACTCAGCCTGCGTACCAGATGGAGCTGGTAGACAGCTGCCCTGGACACAGAATTGACCTGCACCTCCATGGACAGCTGTGAGTCCAAAATGACTCCTAGGCTGTGCACCTGGTCCTTCAGGGGCACAGTTACCCCATTCAGGACCAGGGAATCCCCCACGCCCGCTCGCACCCTGTCCCCCCAAAACAGTATGGTACTTCTGTCTTGTCAGGATTCAACCTCAATCTGTTAGCCACCATCCATCCTCCAACTGCCTCCAGGCACTCACACAGGACCTTCACTGCCTTCACTGGTTCTAATTTGAAAGAGAGGTAGAGCTGGGTATCATCTAGCCCAGTGATGGCTAACCTTGACACTCCAGATGTTTTGGAACTACAACTCCCATCATCCCTGACCACTGGTCCTGTTAGCTAGGGATGATGGGAGTTGTAGTTCCAAAACATCTGGAGTGTCAAGGTTAGCCATCACTGATCTAGCCCAACCCCCTGCAATCAGAGGCGTAGGAAGGGGGCGGGGAGGCAGACCACCCCAGGTGTCATCACTAAGGGGGATGGCATTTGGGGCGCCCGTGACTCCCATGCCTATCCCGAGCCGTCAGGGGAGGGGGGAGCTGTGCCACTTTGCTGACGGCCTCCCCCCCTTTCCACTTCGCTTTGACAGCTTGGGGGAGGCTTGGGAGTCGCGGGCGTGTGGCGCGCCCAGGGGTGACATTCGGTGCGCCGCCCACCCATGACTCCCAAGCTGTCGAGGGAAGGGGGGAGCTGTGCCACTTTGCCTTCATTTTGACAGCTCATATTCTGTTGGGAGCCGCCCTGAGTGGCTGGGGAAACCCAGCCAGATGGGCGGGGTATTATTATTATTATTATTATTATTATTATTATTATTATTATTGAAGAAAGACCTCTTGAGGTGTTAATGCTGTGATGCCCCACACTGTAGGCTCAGGTTGTATATATGTATAAATAAGCCATACAGCCTAAAAATCGTAGAACCATAGAATTGTAGAGTTGGAAGGGCCCCCCAGGGGTCATCTAGTCCAACCCCCTGCAATGCAAGAATCTCAGCTAAAGAATCCATGACCTTTGTTTAAAAGCCTCCAATGAAGGAGAGTCCACAACCTCCCAAGGGAGTCCGTTCCACTGTCAAGCAGCTCTTACTGTCTGAAAGTTCTACCTGATTTTTATTCGGAATCTCCTTTCTTGAATCTATTGGTCCGATTCTCCCCTCTGGAGAAGCTTGATCCACTTCCATGTGGCGGCCCTTCGAATATTGGAAGATGGCTATCGGTCTCCTCTTCTCCAGGCTAAACATGCCCAACTCCCTCATTAGGCTTGGTTTCCAGACCCTTGATCATCTTGGTTGTCATCCTCTGCACAGCTTCCAGCTTGTCAATCTCCTTCTTAAACTGAGGTGCCCAGAACTGGACACAGGACTTCCAACTGACCCACCCCTACCACTTTTTTATTTTAACCTTCTCATATCTGACTTGTACTGTTGTTGTTGTGGAGGTCAGGTGGTCAGGTGGTTGTGGAGGTCAGGTGTTGTGGAGGTCAGGTGGGCTATTAGCAAATTGTAGACCTCTTATCCTTTGTGAATTCCCCTGCTCTGTGGTTTTTTTTTAAAGCCCTCCTCTAAGCCATTGCCTATGAATACATCTTGTGGCAGGTAGTTCCACAAGATGCATTGTGCGAAGAAGTCCTTTCTTTTTTCTGGCTTGAATCTATTGCCTGCCTAATATGATGCGAGAGTAAGAAAAACTATTCTCTCTACTTTCTCCTCACCAGATATCATCTTTAGAATAGAATAGAATAGAATAGAATAGAATAGAATAGAATAGAATAGAATAGAATAGAATATATTTATTGTCATTGTCCCCTTCGGGAACAACGAAATTACTTGGCTGCTCCATCCACCCAGATAGGGCACTCCACGCAAAGACAAAACAACTACAAAAACACTGATTAAAACCATACACACTGATTAAAACCATACACACTGATTAAAACAATGATAAAACGTAACAGGTAAGATAAGAACATAAGCTTCTTCTTCTCCTTCTTCTCCTTCGTGTCCAGAGGAGGGCAACCAAAATGGTCAAAGGCCTGGAAACGATGCCTTATGAGGAACGGCTTAGGGAGCTGGGTATGTTTAGCCTGGAGAAGAGAAGGTTAAGGGGTGATATGATAGCCATGTTCAAATATATAAAAGGATGTCATATAGAGGAGGGAGAAAGGTTGTTTTCTGCTGCTCCAGAGAAGAGGACACGGAGCAATGGATTCAAACTACAAGAAAGAAGATTCCACCTAAACATTAGAAAGAACTTCCTGACAGTAAGAGCTGTTCGACAGTGGAATTTGCTGCCAAGGAGTGTGGTGGAGTCTCCTTCTTTGGAGGTCTTTAAGCAGAGGCTTGACAGCCACCTGTCAGGAATGCTCTGATGGTGTTTCCTGCTTGGCAGGGGGTTGGACTGGATGGCCCTTGTGATTCTATGATTCTATGATTCTAGGTCCAGAGGGAAGAGAAAAGCGGCAGCTGCTCAGGGTGTGAGCCTGACCTTCTTCTCTGCCTCGGGCGCAGGGACTGCGAAATCCCCTCTGCTGCTGAATGGCTAAAGATACACAAATCCCTTTGAGCTGGAAGCAGCCCACCAGCTTGGGATTCTTGGCTTGGCCTGCTGTTCCCTCCCACCCTCCGATCCTGCTCCGTCCTCACAGTTCCAGGCAGACAGCAGAAGAGTGCAACCCCCACAAGCCACGAGGCTCAATGCGCTGGGTGAGGCTGGGTGGCGCCACAACTTCGGCAGGCTCAGGAGATGGCGATGGGTTGAGCTAGCTCTGGTGGGCTTTAAAAACGCTCACTATATCATAGTGAGTGATTTTACTTTCTTGGGCTCCATGATCACTTCAGATGGTGACAGCAGTCACGAAATTAGAAGACGCCTGCTTCTTGGGAGGAAAGCGATGACAAACCTAGACAGCATCTTAAAAAGCAAAGACATCACCTTGCCGACAAAGGTCCGTATAGTTAAAGCTATGGTTTTCCCAGAAGTGATGTATGGAAGTGAGAGCTGGACCATAAAGAAGTGTCGGGTCACGACAAGAAGGCTGATCGCCGAAGAATTGATGCTTTTGAATTCTGGTGCTGGAGGAGACTCTTGAGAGTCCCATGGACTGCAAGAAGATCAAACCTATCCATTCTGAAGGAAATCAGCCCTGAGTGCTCACTGGAAGGACAGATCCTGAAGCTGAGGCTCCAATACTTTGGCCACCTCATGAGAAGAGAAGACTCCCTGGAAAAGACCCTGATGTTGGGAAAGATGGAGGCCACAAGGAGAAGGGGACGACAGAGGACGAGATGGTTGGACAGTGTTCTCGAAGCTACCAACATGAGTCTGACCAAACTGCGGGAGGCAGGGGAAGACAGGAGTGCCTGGCGTGCTCTGGCCCATGGGGTCATGAAGAGTCGGACACGATTAAACGACTAAACAACAACAACATATCATACCCTCCAACCTTTCTCCAATGCAAATAGGGACGTCCCATTCCATAATGATATTTTTAGTGTTTATAATCCACACATCTTACCGGGTGACCCCAGCCATTCTGGGCAGCTTCCGACATATATCAAAACATAACAAACCATTAAAAGGAAAAAACCCGTCCCTATACAGGATTGCGTTCAGACAGCTCAGGAGTCAAATAACTCTATACCCTCCAACGTTTCTCCAATGAAAATGGGGACGTCCTAAGGAAAAGCGGGACATTCCGGGATCAAATCTGAAACCGGGACAGCTTATCTAAATCGGGGACGTCCCTAGAAAATAGGGACACTTGGAGGGTCGGCTATATATTTTGGGAAGTGGTTTTTTGTGCATTTGGACACCTCTTAAGATTTCGGAACCAAATGATGTGGTTCCTGAGATCAAGGAGCAGTTTCTGTCGGTTTTTGGGTACAGTGGGATGCAATTTTGAATCGACAGCAGACGGAACCTTCTAAAAATGCACTGAGCAATGCTGGGTACAAGGTTGCTCATTTGCGTATGGGAGAGAAATGTCTCTATCAATAGCTACGAGTCATGAAAACTCAAAAGTGGAACCTTCAGCTTCAGAGGCAGTCTATCTTTGAATCCTGGATTCTGGGGAGCGAGGAACACATGCAGGTGGTTCTTGCCTTCATGCTCTGCTTCTGCGCCTTCCCCAGAGGTAGTTCATGGAGAGCAGGATCCTAGATTAGATAGGACTCCAATAAGGCTCCTTTTGCCCCAATGCCTGCCCTTCTGGCTGCCTTGACAGAGGGGTGGGGTTGCCAGTGTCCCATTCTCTCTCTCTTTTTCTGCTCTGGCAGTAGTAGGAGGTGTGCACAAAATCTGCTGGTCATTACGCTTTCCCCATCATTTCTCCTGGCTGAAAACAAACAGCTCTGGATTGTCTGCATGTTGGGTCATTGTCAAAGCCGATGGAGCGTTAATTCATTTTTTTTTAATGTGGCAAACTGGAGACACAGGATCAAAGATGCCCTTTGTGCTTGCATGAGAGTGGCAGAAAATCTTCCCTGTGGGACAGAGGCCCTTTCCACACTGGTTTTTTTTTTATATTGTGGGTGTAATTCTGAAGCAGGGACGCGGGTGGTGCTGTGGTCTAAACCACAGAGCCTAGGGCTTGCCGATCAGAAGGTCGGCAGTTCGAATCCCCGCGACGGGGTGAGCTCCCGTTGCTCGGTCCCTGCTCCTGCCAACCTAGCAGTTCGAAAGCACGTCAAAGTGCAAGTAGATAAATAGGTACCGCTGCAGCGGGAAGGTAAACAGCGTTTCCATGCACTGCTCTGGTTCGCCAGAAGCAGCTTAGTCATGCTGGCCACATGACCTGGAAGCTGTACGCCGGCTCCCTCGGCCAGTAACGTGAGATGAGCGCCGCAACCCCAGAGTCGTCCGCGACTGGACCAAACGGTCAGGGATACCTTTACCTTTTATTTCTGAAGCATGTTCTTCATGCAGTTACTGCCGCATTCGTGGTAGACATTATGGATTGTTGTTATTATTATTTATTGATTCTATATTCCGCCCTATACCCGGAGGTCTCAGCATATGTTGTTCTGCCGTGCTACCCCAGTGCTGCCACACATTTAGTAGAGGACCCCTAAGGTAAAGGTAAAGGACCCCTGGACGGTTAAGTCCAGTCAAAGGCGACTATGGGGTTGCAGCGCTCATCTCGCATTCAGGCCGAGGGAGCAGGGTTTGTCCACAGACAGCTTTCCGGGTCATGTGTCCAGCAGGAGTAAACCGCTTCTGGCCCAACGGGACACCCGAGCGCACGGAAATGCTGTTTACCTTCCTGCCGCAGCGGTACCTATTTATCTACTTGCACTGGTGTGCTTTCGAACTGCTAGGTTGGCAGGAGCAGGGACTGAGCAACAGGAGCTCACCCCATCGCGGGGATTCGAACTGCTGACCTTCTGATCGGCAAGCCCAAGAGAAGAAGAAGAAGAGTTTGGATTTGATATCCCGTTTTATCACTACCTGAAGGAGTCTCAAAGCGCTCACATTCTCCTTTCCCTTCCTCCCCCTCAACACTCTGTGAGGTGAGTGGGGCTGAGAGACTTCAGAGAAGTGTGACTAGCCCAAGGTCACCCAGCAGCTGCATGGGGAGGAAAGGAGACGCGAACCCGATTCCCCAGATTACGAGTCTACCGCTCCTAACCACTACACCACACTTGCTCTCAATGTTTTAGACCACAGCGCCACCCGCATCCCTATGGAGGACCCGCTATTCCCCTTCCGGAGCTACAATTCCCCTGGGAAGAGGGATGGTTTGTTAAACCACTCTTGGAGTAGAGGTGTCTCCGAACAACTCTCAGCACACTTAACAAACAACAGCTCCCAGGATATTCTTTGGGGAGAATCCATTGCTGTTTTTAGTGGCACCGCAGCACCCTAAGAAGGATGAAAAGGCGGCATTTTGGCTGGATCCAGGAAAGCTCTTTTTAGGGCGTGTGACGGTCGGGCGAGCCAAACATGCCATGCTTTCCCTCCTGCCTCTCCCCCCCCCCTCGAGTCTTTTGCAATCTCCTCCCCAAACAAACCCCATTCCATCCTCCTGGGTCACATCCTTGAGCTATTTATAAGCTGCTCCTTCTCTCCCTCCTTCTCCGCCTCGAGACTTCCAGCTGTCCCTCTGCCAAGGCGGCGGCGATTGCATCTCTCCCTGAGCATCTCTTTGCTTCATCTTTCCGTCGCCATGTGAGGAAATCGCTTTCGAGATCCTTGGGGGCTATCTGTTTCCACCAAACCTCAGAGACGTCGTTGCCGCCGCCACGCTTGGGCCGCCGGTTGAGTCACCCGGTGGATGCCAAGGGCTGGGGTCACCTGACCCCCTCGCCGGGTCACCTGACCTCCCCACCCCACCAGTTGGCCGCACGGTTTATTTTAAGGCATGTGCTCAGGCCTCTGGTGGCGCAGAAGGCCTTCTCGGAGAAACCTCTGAGTCATGCTGCCTTGGCGTTGCTGTATAAGGGAAGCTCTTGCCCGCTATTAATATGACGGGGGCCAACGCCTTGGTGGGCCGGAGGCCATAGCAGGTGGGCTCGAAAATGCCACATGATTTCCCCGCTTCTTGCTCATCCAAAGGACCATCTGCTAGAGGGTAGCGAAGGCACGGAAATAAACGTGAGCGCATCTGCCTGCAGCGTGTGGGGTTGAAGTCACTCCAGATGGGCCTCTGCCAACCTGGTGCCCCCCATTTTTGTTTTTGTTTAAAAAAATATTATTCATTTTCTGATTTTAAAAACATAGAAAACAAAACAACAACACAACAAAACATATAATTATAAGTTTCTTAATCCTTACTTTAGTATTCATCTAAAATGGACTTCCCCAAAGCCCCGCCTTTCTGATTTTCATTTTATATCATCTCTGGCAATTTTCCTTATCAAAGTTCTTAACATATTAAAATAAAATATACCCAACCATTATCTTCTAACATTCCCAAATCATTTTTTCCTCACATAATCATACAAAAAATAATAATAACACTAATCTTAATTTTTTATAATCCAATAATTAAATTTACACATTACTCATCTAATAATACCTTCCCTACTACCTACCTATTTTTGTTTTTGGACGGCAATGCCCACGGAACCAGGAGGACCAGACTTTCTGAAAGGAATAGAATAAGTTTTCGACATGTCTGGAAAGCGATTGCAATCGATGGACATCGCTTGTAGGGTTAAAATGAATTTCGTAAGGAGTAATTTGTGAATTATCGTGAATTAAGAATAGATGTATTGGAAATTTGAGTTTGTAGCAATAACCGTGGTAACAAAATGCATAATTAGAAAGACTTTAAATATTTGAATTTTGTATGTTTCAGAAGAGTAAAAGAGGCTCAGATTAGAATAGATGTTCAGTAGATAAGATATTAAGTATTTATAAATTATGATATAGAGATTCTGAGAAATAAGTTTTTATAAAGAGAATAAAGAGGATAGGAAAATATGAAGTTGGAGAACTGCTAAGAAAGTAAGGAATGGAACATTAGTAAGGGAGACTTTGAGGAAGTCAACTTGAGGTGATTTCAAATAGATAAGAATTGAGGTTTAGATATGCTTTTTGTTTTGTTTGTTTTTATGTGTTTATGTTTTTGTGTGTTTAAAGTGTTTATGAATAAGAAACTAGGTGATGGATATAAAACTTGGAAAATACCAATAAAAATTTTTTGATAAAAAAAAAGAAAGACTTTAGAAAACCACTAGTCGAGGTTGAAGGAAGTCTCAGGCGGTGTTAGCCAAAAAATTCGAAATGATGCTTAAAAGGATGTTATGCTGGAAAATATGTGTAAAAACTAAATAAAAAAAATATTTATTAGACAATGCCCATTCGACCTCTGCTAGAGCGCTAGGTTTATTTTATTTTGTTTATTGTGTCTATATCTCACCTTTTTCTCCAAGGAGCTCAAGGTGGTGGGGGGGGCGTGTTTTCCCCCTCCTCATTTACTCCCCACAACAACCCTGTGAGGTAGGCCAGGCTACGAGGTGCAGCGGCTTGCCTAAGGTCTCGCCCAGTGGTGGGATTCGAACCCTGGTCTCACAGGTCATAGTGTGACACTCCAACCACTATAACACATTGGCTCTCTTTTCCCCCAATTATTTTTTTATTTGCATTTTCAAGTAACTGTTGATCTAGATTCTCTGGCTTTTCAGCAGCTGTGCCACACAGAGCCGGTCCTATCGTTTGGCAAAGTGAGGCAGGGGGAGAGGCAGAAGGGAGGAGAGCGGTGGCAAAGTGCGGGTGTGAGCCATTATTATTATTATTATTATTATTATTGATTAGATTTATATGCTGCCCTTCATCAAAAGATCTCAGTGTGGTTCGCAAGATAAAAACACAAGATAAAAGCACACATAAATAGTTAAAACAGAAATAAGGAAACAATAACACCGCCCCCCCAAAAAACAGATTTTAAAGACTGTAGATGTAGAACAGGCATGTCTAACAGGGGATCGTGATCTACTGGTAGATCACTGGACATCTGTGGTAGATCACTGGTAGATCACTGGCTCCCCCCAAAGTAGCTCAACCACTTTGCCTGCACCCCCAAAAACGGGGCTTCCCTCCTCCCTAAAAAAAGACCAGAATCCCAATAAACGTGGTTTTCCTTCCTAAAAAAACTTCCTAAAAAGCTCAACAACTTTGACCTAAACCCCCCAAAAGCGGGTAGATCTCTGCCAGTTTTTAACTCTGTGAGTAGATCACAGTCTCTTGGGATTTTGGCCACCCCTGATGTAGAATATTAATCAGGTCTGGTTGAAGAGGAATGTTTTCGCCTGGCGCCTAATGAAATGTCATGAAGGTACCAGGCGAGCCTCCCTAGGGAGAGCATTCCACAGACAGGGAGCCACTGCAGAAAAGGCCCCGTTCTTGTGTTGCCACCCTCCTGACCTTTCGCGGAGGAGGCGCACAAAGAAGGGCCTCAGATCATAGAATTGTAGAGTTGGCAGGTACACCAAGGGTCATCTAGTCCAACCCCCTGCAATGCAGGTGTTTTGGCTAAAGCAGATGGCCATCCAGCCTCTTATTTAAAACCCTCCTAGCTGCCCTGCTGCCCTTCCGGGGGTCTCTTCTTTCCCCTCTCTACCCCCCACAAAATAATTTGCTTTTCTCTCCCACCAGCGGAGCCAGTCACCTCCAGACTGAAGGCACTGCGGCTGCAACGGGATGATTTCGAGATCCTCAAAGTGATTGGACGGGGAGCCTTCAGCGAGGTGAGAAGGGCAGAAGCTGCACTGTGCTGGGGTTCTTTTTTTGGGGTGGGGGGGGTCTCTCCGCTACCAGGTGCCCTCGGTACCAGACGGTCAGCGGGACAAACTTTTCAATAGTCCAGGCGACAACAACGCTGAAATATCAGGCCCTTCTTGGTGACCCTAGGGCAGCCTCGGCCAACCTGGCGCCCTCCAGATATGTAGTACTATAACTCCCATCAGCCAGCCTGGCTAAGGCTGGCTTGGGGCAAAGTTCCAGCAGAGACGGCTCCTCACGGCGCTACAATTCCCAGAGCGGTTTAACAATCTGTCCCTCTTCATGGGTCACCCTGGGAACTGTAGCTCTGCCAAGGGAATAGAGCCCGCTTGACAATGCTCTGCACCCTCGGCAAACTAAAGCTCCCATAATTCTTTGGGGGAAGCTATGACTGTTTTTGAGTGGTTTCCCCAGATGGGCCTGGTATAAATAATAAATTAATACCGGTAATGATAATACAGTAATAATAAATGTGTGGGACGCTGGTGGCGCTGTGGGGTTAAACCACAGAGCCTAGGGCTTGCCGATCAGAAGGTTGGCAGTTCGAATCCCCACGACGGGGTGAGCTCCCGTTGCTCGGTCCCTGCTCCTGCCAACCTAGCAGTTCAAAAACACACCAGTGCAAGTAGATAAATAGGTACCGCTCCGGCGGGAAGGTAAACGGCGTTTCTGTGCGCTGCTCTTGTTTGCCAGAAGCGGCTTAGTCATGCTGGCCACATGACCCGGAAGCTGTACGCCGGCTCCCTCGGCCAGTAAAGCGAGATGAGCGCCGCAACCCCAGAGTCGTCCGCGACTGGACCTAATGGTCAGGGATCCCTTTACCTTTAATAATACATGCATGGTGCAGCTGTGACCCGGGTGTGTCAGTCCAGCCCCTTCTTCAACACACAGACTCCCACCCCCTATTTTACCTGCACAGGTAGCGGTCGTGAAGCTGAAGAGGACATCCCAGGTGTACGCCATGAAGATAATGAATAAATGGGACATGTTGAAGCGGGTCGAGGTGGGTATGGCAGGCTGCACCCTCCAGTGGTTTGGCCTTTATAGGTCAACACCAGCTCTTTGGATTGTACCCAGAAACGGGGGGGGGGGGGGAACCAGCTGGAGAACCACCAAGGGAAGTGGTGGTGGGACGACAATGAGCAGTTGGAGGGAGAAGAGGGAGCAGACTGGGAGGAGGAGGTATCAGAAGCTGAAGAGGGGACAGGGCTTAGTGAGCAGGGAGAGTCTGTGGCAGAGAGCAGTTCAGAATCAGGCAGAAGCGGAGGCCAAGAGGCAGAGATGAGTCTGGCTGGGGAAGAATCACGGGTGTTTCCCACTCCTGCTGCAACAAGCTCCGCCCCCTTTACTCACAGAACCAGGAGAGAGATGAAAAGGGTGGAGGAGAGGTTGGGTGCATGCAGACACAGTCTCCGATTGCTTGGGGGGAAACCCTGGAGAGGAGGCGATTTACACTAGCGGCCAAAATTGTGGAAAGAAACCTTTTGGGGAAAGTGTATTTCCGGGGTTTGATGGCTAATAACACCTGATTGGCTCTCTAAACACTCATGCTCATTGGCTACATTCAAATGAAAGAAAGCTACTGCATATCAACCTAAGCAAGTTGTGCTTCCTTGTTCTGGTTATTTGGCTATAACGTTTGATAGAATACAGATAATTGAACAAACTTTGTTGCATTACATTCTTCATTAAATTATCCTTCCATTGATATATAATTTTATGGTATTACTCCAAGAAGAAAATAGTGTTATGAGCCATCAAACCTCAGAAAGACCCTTTTTCAAAAAGGTTTCCACAATTTCGGCCACTAGTGTAGGCAGTTGTGGGGAGGCAGGACTGATCCATAGGGCGAGACCTACCGTGAATGAGCCGCTATGCTCATTCGGCCTGACCCCTCCGACCAAGTCAGTGCAGATCATGTTCTTGCCAATAAGGAGTTAACTCCGACTTGCACAGTGTGATTTACTGCCGGTTCGCTCCTGGCCTGACCCACAGAAGTGCATCATTTTTCACGGCAGGGATGATTTCATTTCACATTGGGGTGTCGTTTTATACGGCTCTATGCTTAGCTACCCAGAGAAGATCTGCAATTAGGTGGTATAACAAATAATTGTGAACTGAATTGAGAAAATAAATCAGTCTCGATGCTGCACCCATCAAGGTTTCCTGCTTCCGAGAGGAGCGGGACGTGTTGGTCAACGGAGACAAGCGCTGGATTACGCAGCTGCACTTTGCTTTCCAAGACGAGAATTACCTGGTGAGTGATCACCATCGCTTATCTGTATACCACCTTTCTATGGATAAAGCCACACTCAAGGCTGCTTACAACACGGAAATACTTACCAAAATACACCACGAGCAGTACGTAAAAATGTTTTGAAACATGCACAACAAAATTAAGTAATCCCCACACAAGCCAGTAACAACAAAATTAGCATTTCCAGAATAATAATAATATTATAATAATTTATTATTTGTACCCCGCCCATCTGGCTGAGTTTCCCCAGCCACTCTGGGCGGCTCCCAATTGAGTGTTAAAAACAATACAGCATTAAATATGAAAAACTTCCCTAAACAGGGTTGCCTTCAGATGTCTTTTAAAAATAGGATAGCTGCTTATTTCCTTGACCTCTGATGGAAGGGCATTCCACAAGGAGGGTGCCACCACCGAGAAGGCCCTCTGTCTGGTTCCCTGTAACCTCACTTCTCGCAATGAGGGAACCACCAGAAGGCCCTCGGCGCTGGACCTCAGTGTCCAGGCTGAACAATGGGGGTGGAGATGCTCCTTCAGGTATACATATTGACAAAACAAATAACCCGAAGCAATATCCCACCCCTATAGCCTGTAGGCATCCTGAGCCCCAAACTGGCAAAGGATTCTTCCATTGCAGGGAGTTGGGCTAGATGATCCTTGTGTTCCCCTCCAAGTCTACGTTTCTGTGACTCACAACCAAAACAGTCCCTTGTGCAGCCTCAGCTTTTGTAGCTGGAGTCAGTCCGCTGGTCTGTCAGTCAGCCAGTCAGGGCTCCGCCCTCCCCAGTCAGGTGGGAAGAGGCTAGCAAATCAGGGAGCGGGTCTTGCATGACTCACAGCCAATATGGGGCTGCTGAGTATGACATGTTCATAATAACCGAAGGAGAGCCATTTGGCCCAGTGCTCTGTCTCTGACAGTGGGCAGCCGGGACTCTGGCGGAAGATCACTGGCAGGACACGGGAGCCAGGGCTCAGCCCCGGAATCTAGTTTCTCAACGAGGAAGTCGGGACAGAAGCAACGAAAGGAAGGGGGGAGATCTGGACATGCGCCGAGAGTGCCTTTCCTTCCTCACTGGATTATGTCAAGCCCACACAGGTCTCGGATTAAGAGCCTCCACTTCAAAAGGCAAGCTGTCCTCCGGTTTCTAAACGAAGCGCTGACGTTTGCCATCCCTTCTAGTTTGCTCCGGATGCCAGCTGACCGGTGGTATTCTGCCCCCAAATGACCACCATCGACAAATTTGTTCTCTCCGGAGTTTAGCCTTTTAGGGTGTTAGTTGGTGGGCATGCGAGTTAGCAGGCAGTCTGCGCTTTGTGGTTTGGGAATGACCTGGAGTCTGGAGCAAGTTGAGACATTTTGTTTTTTTAATTCGGAGGGGAAAGGGAAGTGGTGATGGAGAGAAGAAGAAGAAGAAGAAGAAGAAGAAGAAGAAGAAGAAGAGGAAGAAGAAGAAGAGGAGTTTGGATTTGATATCCCTCTTTATCACTACCCTAGGGAGTCTCAAAGCGGGTCACATTCTCCTTTCCCTTCCTCCCCCACAACAAACACTCTGTGAGGTGAGCGGGGCTGAGAGACTTCAGAGAAGGGTGACTAACCCAAGGTCACCCAGCAGCTGCATGTGGAGGAGCGGGGAAGCGAACCTGGTTCACCAGATTACGAGTCCACCGCTCTTAACCACTACACCACACTGCCTCTCATACTGGGTGTAACATAAGCAGTCAAGTACAGCACTTCCTGTTTGCCCAGAGTGGACACACAGGGGGATGTTACTCCAGCCAGGAGGACTTCCTGTCACACCTGGTCTGGAGCATCCTCCCCCTGCGTGTGACCAGGTAGATGGGCGTGACCCTGTGAGCCTCCATATAGGGCTGGTCACTCACGCAACCATCTTCCCTTCTTCTTCAATTTGTTCCCTCTTGATGTATTTTGCCAGCAGCCCATGGGCTCATTTCCCTACATGGGATGAACCCACTCTCTCCTCTGTAATTCCAAGCTAAAGTCTGCCTTCAGGGAACCTACTGTGAAGAAGAAGAAGAAGAAGAAGAAGAAGAAGAAGAAGAAGAAGAAGAAGAAGAGTAGTTTGGATTTGATATCCCGCTTTATCACTACCCGAAGGAGTCTCAAAGCGGCTCACATTCTCCTTTCCCTTCCTCCCCCACAACAAACACTCTGTGAGGTGAGTGGGGCTGAGAGACTTCAGAGAAGGGTGACTAGCCCAAGGTCACCCAGCAGCTGCATGTGGAGGAGCGGGGAATCGAACCCGGTTCACCAGATTACGAGTCTACCGCTCTTAACCACTGCACCACACTGGCCCCCTGTGGGGGCTTCGTCACTTTCGCCGTGAGCTGTGAGGCAAAGAAGCTTTTCGCAGACTGAAGGCTCATCAAATGCATCATCTTATCCTCACGAAGGCCAACCCGATGCCCCATATGGGGAACCCACAAGGAAGACCTGATGTCGCGACCCGACTAGACAGTGGGGTCGCGCCATGCGGGCGCCAGGAAGGGGAACCATGCAGCAGGCCAGAAAAGGGGACAACAGCGGAGCCAGGCACGCAGGGGTTAAACCGAGCGCAGCCAGGCCCGACCTCGCCCAGGCATGCCCCATGGGGTAAACAACCCCAGGATGGGCGATAACGACCGCTAACGAGCCATCAGCGGCGGAACCGGCAGCATCACAATAACAATGTAAAAAGCACCCATGAATAGCACGGGCAGACCAGAGCAGTTAACTCTTTTGTCCAAGCCATCCCGGGTGGGGAGCAGGATTACCCCCGGACCTTTAGGGCAGAAGGGAGGGGGGAATTGGGAGTCACCCAGCAAAATGTATTTAAGGGGGACTCTGAGATGGCCTCCTCAGAATCCTTACGGACTTTCCACGTTTCTCTGTGTGCTGTACAATAAACTTCAAGACATCTTCCGCTGACTTCTCGGAGTGGCGTGCGTTCTTGACAGCTAGCTACAGTTACCATTGGGGACACGACACCTGAGCACAACAGCCTTCTCCTCAGAAAATGGTCTTCAGAGGCATATTTTGCCCCCCTCGGTGGAGGCAGTAGTTTCAGTTTATTAATAATAATAATTTATTATTTGTACCCCGCCCATCTGGCTGGGTCCCCCCAGCCACTCTGGGCGGCTTCCAACAAACATTAAAATACATCAAAAAGTTTAGTAAAACTGTAGCCTGCCCTGAGCTTTCAGGATGCAAAGGTAAACAGAGAACGGCATATTCTACAAGTGAAGAACGGAGCCCTTCAAATTCGCAAGGCGGCCTTCGCTAAGTCGATATAGTTAGCGTTCACCTCAGCTTCTCCATCTGCAGCATGGGGATAATAATAATACTATCTTGCCTTGCAGGGTTGTTTAAAGACAGCTGGGAAAAATAGTAGTATATAAAATAAAATAATAATAATAACTAGGGTCGGACAGAACTTCCTCACTGACTCCAGGTGTGGCCATCAGTTTGACACAGAGTGTAAGCACCAGCCCTCTCTCCAGAGTTTTCTCGGGCTTCATAGAATCATAGAGCTGGAAGGGACCCTGAAGCTCATCTAGCCCACCCCCTGCAATGCAGGAATATGCAGCTGCCCCGTACGGGGATCGAACCTGCAACCTTGGCGTTAACAGCACTGCACGCTCTAACCAACTGAGCTATCCTGAGATTCAAAACCCTGGACTCAGCTCCATTAGTAAAAAATAAAACGTTATAAATGTGTTATAACACTGTGACACCAGATGGCGCTGTAGAGCTAAAATCGGAACTCTATGAAATTTTCTATTGTGGGCTTTAAAACGGGTTTTTTCCCCAGAGCATTTAAAAAATAATTTTGTAGATGCAGCCCCTGTCTCTGGTTGTGGCAACTTGTGAGGGGAAATGTTGTGGGTTGAAGGGTGCAGGGAGGCAGAATACTTTTGATTTTTCGAGGCCCCGAACAGCAGTTGGCGTTGCGATAAATGATACCCCAGTCTTCGCCAATCTGGCGCCCTCTGGCTGTTTTGGACTGCAATTCCCATCAGCCAGAGGTTGTCAGGTTGGAAAACACTGGTCTATGAGAACACGGTTGCCTAAAAAGGAGGAACTGGTCCTTTTTCTTAACCTTTCTCAACCCCATCCATCTGTAGTATCTGGTGATGGACTACTATGTTGGGGGTGACCTCTTGACGCTGCTGAGCAAATTTGGGGACCGCATCCCGATGGAGATGGCTCGCTTCTACCTGGCCGAGATGGTGATGGCCATAGACTCAATACACCGGATAGGTTATGTACACAGGTAGGTGGAGCAGGCAGGTGGGGGTCTCGTGGAGGGAAGGGCCAAGAAACAGCACTCTAGGCTAGTCCCAGGGAAACTCCGGCCTGGGGTCTGAATGTGGCCCTCTAGCCCTCTTTACGTGGCCCTCAGGACTCTCCCTCATAGCTGTCAACTTTCGGATTTGAAAATAAGGGATTTTTCCAAACTTTCGGATTTGAAAATAAGGGATTTTCCCAAACTTTCGGATTTGAAAATAAGGGATTTTTTCAAACTTTCGGATTTGAAAATAAGGGATGCCTTGAGGGCGGTGCAATGGCACCAAGTAGCCTCGCCACCCTGTGCTCCAGAGGCTGCGCGCGAACGGGTGAGCGAAAGAGCGAGCTTGTAGACGGCAGGCAGGCTGTCTGTCTGGTTGGGCGTGAGGGTCTGGCTGCACAAGGCATGCAAGCTCCACCCCAGTCGGTCTCAGACTCCTTATTGGCAGCCGAGCAACGCAGCTGAGGAGCCTCCCTGGCCGGCAGGGAGGGAGAGGAGCTGCTTCCTTTGAAATCTGGGAAATTTAAGGGATATCAACAATCTGGGATAGCAGTGGGAAACGGCATTGGAATAAGGGAGTTTCCCACCAAAAAAAGGGAGGGTTGACAGCTACGCTCTCCCTAGGCCTTACCTTATCCAACTCAGCTTTGCACCCAGAAAGCTTTTGACTGGCTAGACTGGTGTTTGCCAAAGTGGCCGATACCGTCCCCTGGGGGGCGCTGGAACGATCCAGGGAGCAGTCATAGTCTCAGGTGCAATGGGGGGGGGTGTGAATAAAAATAAGGAGGCAGTGGAAACATAAGGGAAGAAAAGGAGAGAAGAAAAAATGGAAAAACCATTTCATCTATTGTGTAATGACACTTCTTTTTCTTTGGCGATCCCTCGTAGCCAAGTAAGACTGTCTTCCATAAACACGGTTTTTTTTAACAATGAGTCCGTAAGTGACTGTGGAGGCCAATTCTGGATCCACACGTCCTTCCACAGTGGGGACATAGGTTTCCGTACGGGAGTTGATCACAGTGTGGATTTGCCAAACTGTGCCTTCCTCTTAGCGCGTTTCTCCCTTTCGTCCTGAGTTTGAGCGTCTTCAAAGTCCACAACACCTTTGGTAAAGGCTGTTCTCCAACTGGAGCTCTCGCAGGCCAGTGTTTCCCAGTTGTCGGTGTTTATACTACATTTTTTAGCTTTGCCTTGAGAGAGTCTTTAAACCTCTTTTGTTGACCCACCGGCATTACGCTTTCCATTTTAAGCTACTTGTTAACTTATTTTTCAAGACATTATAGGTAGAAATATAGATACGTAAAAGAAGGCAGATTTGTCACGGCTCAAAGAAGGTAGATTTCCAAGGGGGCAGGGTTGAGTAATTTTGGGGGGAACCTCTGGGCTAGAATATGCCCTCGATCTCTGATCATGCATCTTGCTTGCCTGGAGAGAGAATAGAGGGTTCGAGGCTGCATTCTATTGCCTCCTCCCTGCGCCCATTCACTCACCTTCTCTCTCCCCCCCCCAGCCCAATCAGTCACCCTAATTCCCAACTCTGCGCTCCAGAATGGGCAGAACTCGAACCCGACACTGGGGCTTTCTCCTTGGAGTTCCACGCTAATTTTCCCCCAGCTCCTCAAACCCCCCAAACTCCTTCTCCTTTGCCCATCACAGTGTTCGAAGAAGCAGAATATTGGAGGCAGAGTGGGGGGGGGGGAGAGATCAACCCCCTCCCACTTTTTTGCTTTTGCCTCGAATCTCTGGGCTAATCCTCTGCCAGGCTCTCCTCCCCCCACCCTTCTTCTATGGGGCCAGGAGGGGTTGTGGGGTAGGGAGGAGGACCAGGCGAGAATTCCAGAGTCTTTGTGACTCGCCTGCCTGCCCACCCCCAGCTGCCGGGTCCATGAGGCCGGCCGGTGCCCTCCTCGCACACAGAGCGCCTCCCTGAGCCAAAACAGCCATAAATGTTGTCCTAGATTCATAATCGCCTAATTCATCTCCGGCTGTGCAAGACAAGCTGGGCTTCCTTCCAAACCACATGAGCAGAGGGGTGGGGGCAGAGCACGGGAGGGGGGCTGGGGGGTATAGAGGGCAGAGTGGCTTTCAAAGGAGGAATCCCCCAAGCAACATCCGCTACGGAAACCCCGACGGAGGCTTCTAGGGACCCGGTTAGATCTTGGGACCCCATCGGAGAATGCCCCACATTGTGGACAGGGTCTTTTCAGTGGTGACCTCCGGAACTCCCTCCCCAGGAAGCATAGCTGTCAACTTTTGGATTTGAAAATAAGGGATCAGCAGCCTCACCTGTCCTGGGGACAATCTACTGTTCTCTGGGACAGTCCACGCCGCGCTACCGTCTTTTCCCCCTTTTAAGACACCATCTTATAATTTTTTTCCCTCAAAAAAACACAGGGTGGCTTATTTTCAGGGGATGTCTTATTTTTATTACGTCAGTATGGTATGGTACAGCCTCCCCATGAACGCTAAGCAGGCGGGGCAGAACTCCGCAAGAGGCGCGTTCCCCCCCGTGCCTCTCACTGGTTCGCTGGCTCCCTGCACACGCAGGAGGGGCTGAGGAGGCGACGGGAACAATGGCGGCACCATGGCTTACTTTTGGGGTACGTCTTACTTCTCACAAAGGTAAAAAAAAAACCTGCCATGGCTTACTTTATGACTACGTATTAAAAAAGGGGAAACAGGGTAAGCCCCCCAAGCTACAAATTAATTTGCACCAGGCTACACACCATCATCTTTCCCCACCTCAGGGTCTCTTTTCCAGGGAGTCTTCTCTTCTCATGCGATGCTTCAGGATCTGTCCTTCCGGTGAGCAGCCAGGGCCGAAGTCCTTCAGAATGGATCGGTTTGATCTTCTTGCAGTCCACGGGACTCCAGCACCACAATTCAAAAGCGTCAATTCTTCATGGGGGGATTGATCAGGTTCACTCATTTGGCTCTCTGGCATCCATTAATGACTTATTATACAAACGTGTTGCAGACTTTGCATCCTTTAACACTCTTTTGGAAGGAATGTATTTGTGGGCTGGGCCAGAGTGGTTGATTTTACGTGCAAGCAAAGCACAAACAGTGCTGTTGTCTAATGACATCCTATTCTCTGTAACTATTGGTGAGCAACGCAGCCGAGGAGCCTCCCTGGCCAGCAGGGAGGGAGAGGAGCTGCTTCCTCTGAAATCCGGGAAATTTAAGGGATATCTAACAATCTGGGATAGCAGCGGGAAACAGCGCTGGAATAAGGGAATTTCCCGCAAAAAAAGGGAAGGTTGACATCTATGCCAGGAAGTCCCTGTGCCTCCACTTTGTCCGTTTTATATCTTTGTCCGATATCTTTGTCGGAGATATCTCGAGATATTTTTCTTCTTTGGAATCCCAGTCTTTGTTTTATTCATTCATTATGCCACTGCTCATGTTTTTGGGGAGAGGTGGTGGTCAAGCAAGCTCCCCCCCCCAGGCCCCCAAAGAACCACGGCCAGTCATGTCACCTCCTGTGTGCCTTTCCTCTCACCTAAATAGCCCCAAATGTTGCTGATAAAACAAAGCAGTACTGGTAGGTCTTAACTTGAGTCCCAGCTCTGGACAGAAATGCCCTGTGGAGCATCGGATGGCATTGCCTCTGAGCATGTGTAGAGCTTGCTTCCTTTGCTGTTCAGTATCCATGAGCAGTGCCGTATAGTTCAAGCTATGGTTTTCCCAGTAGTGATGTATGGAAGTGAGAGCTGGACCATAAAGAAGGCTGATTGCCGAAGAATTGATGCTTTTCAATGATGGTGCTGGAGGAGACTCTTGAGAGTCCCATGGACTGCAAGAAGATCAAACCTATCCATTCTGAAGGAAATCAGCCCTGAGTGCTCACTGGAAGGACAGATCCTGAAGCTGAGGCTCCAAGACTTGGGCCACCTCATGAGAAGAGAAGACTCCCTGGAAAAGACCCTGATGTTGGGAAAGATGGAGGGCACAAGGAGAAGGGGACGACAGAGGACGAGATGGTTGGACAGTGTTCTCGAAGCTACCAACATGAGTCTGACCAAACTGCGGGAGGCAGTGGAAGACAGGAGTGCCTGGCGTGCTCTGGTCCATGGGGTCACCAAGAGTTGGACACGACTAAACGACTAAACAACAACAAACCATGAGCAGCTATCTGGCCGCCTTTGAGGAGGGACTGAGCCCCTCTCTACTCCCCAGGACTGCTCGTTTCAGTTTCCCGGTCTCCAGACTTTCTCACTTATCTCTTTTCACTCCCCAACAGAGACATCAAACCAGACAACATCCTCCTGGACCGATGCGGACATATCCGGCTGGGGGACTTTGGCTCCTGCCTCAAGCTCTGCAAAGACGGGACGGTGAGACTTGAATTGGAGGTGGGGGTGATTAGGGACAGGGAACCAGGCACAGGGCCTTCTTGGTAGTGGCACCCGCCCTGTGGAACATCCTCCCGTCAGATGTCAAACAGATGAACAGCTGGACAACTTTTTGAAGACATCTGAAGGCAGCCCTGTATAAGGAAGTTGTTAATGTTTGATGTGTGTTGTGTTTTTATTATGTTGAAAGCTGCCCAGTGTGACTGGGGCAACCCGATCAGATGGGTGGTGTGTTGCTGTTGTTGTTGTTGTTGTTGTTGTTGTTGTTGCCGTTGCCTGCCTTTAGAGGCAAACTGACATAATTAATTTGCCCTTTCTGAAACAATACTAAAACTGAATAATGGACATCCTCCGAAATTTACACTTCTCTGAATTTTTCAGGGCAGTTCTCCAGCTAATAATAATAATAATAATAATAATAATAATAATAATTTATTTTATTTTATTTTAATATATATATATATTTCCCCAGCCACTCTGGGCGGCTTCCAACAAAATATTAAAAACACAATAAAACATCAAACATTAAAAACTTCCCTAAACAGGGCTGCCTTCAGATGTCTTCTAAAAGTCTTCTAAAAGTCTGGTAGTTGTTTATCTCCTGGACATCTGCTGGGAGGGCGTTCCACAGGGCGGGTGCCGCTACCGAGAAGGCCCTCTGCCTGCTTCCCTGTAACCTCACTTCTCACAGGGAGAGAACCGCCAGAAGGCCCTCGGCGCTGGATCTCCGTGTCCGGGCTGAACGGTGGGGGTGGAGACGCTCCTTCAGGTATACTGGGCCTTTGAGGCTGTTTAGGGCTTTAGAGGTCAGCACCAACACTTTGAATTGTGCTCCGAAACATACTGGGAGCCAATATAGATCTCTTAGGACCGGTGTTATATGGTCTTGGTGGCTGCTCCCACCAGGAACAACCAAATAGGTGCTGCCCCTACTCCAGCAAAAACACAAAACAAAAAAACCCAGCACACAAATCCGTGTTGTGTGTGTGGCAGGTCTGCTCAACGATAGCCGTGGGCACCCCAGATTACCTCTCCCCCGAGATCCTGCAAGCGGTGGAAGACGGAGCTCACTCCTATGGCACAGAGTGCGACTGGTGGTCCCTCGGGGTCTTCGCCTATGAGATGTTCTTCGGCCACACTCCCTTCTTTGCCGACTCCGTGGTGGAGACATACGGAAAGATAATCCATTTCGAAGTAAGCGAGGGCCGGGGACTTCAGGGCGGGGTCTGCGTGGGCTTTGCCTCTCCAGATGGAGAATCGGGGCTAAGATCTCCCTTTGGCGCCCTTGCCTTCCCGAAGGAGCACTTCCGCTTCCCTCCGTCGGTTCCCGGGGTCCCTCCCGAAGCTCTGGCCTTGATCGAAGGGCTCATCTGCCCCCGGGAGATGCGGCTGGGGCGCAACGGGGTCCGGGACTTCCAGGAGCACCCCTTCTTTGTGGGCGTGGACTGGGATTCGCTGCGGGACTGCGTGCCGTCGTTCGTGCCCGAATTTGCCAACGCCACGGACACCTGCAACTTCGATGTGGTGGATGACTGTCTCACTGACATGGTGAGCGGGGGAGGGGTACGTGACTTTTTATTTGTCCCCTCTCTACTCCTGATTCCTCCCCCCCCCCAATGCCAATTCATCTGAGAAACACCGTTTAGGTAATTGTGGACTCCGGGGATGAGATGGCTTTACAGAGGTGTGCCTCGTTTCAAAATGTGGCGAGCCAGCCCTACTGGGTATGGGGCAGTGGGGGGTTCATGTTCATTCTCCTAGGTGGGGCCCCAGGGAACCGCCCCAGAGTCCTGCCCTGACCATGGCAGTTTACAACACGGTCCCTCTTGGACTACTGTAACAATTTATTTAACTGAAACAATAACATTATAGCATATGTATCCATGTTTGTTAATTGATGTGGTTAAACTTTTTTTTTAACCCCGACTTAGACTGAGTTTTTAGCACACATGAAAACCTTAAATCTTTATTTGTAACCTGAAGTGTTTGTAACACGAGGTACCACTGTATGTAAATCCGGCACTGCCAGTAGGGGGCGCTATGCCCAGCCTGCTGCTGCCGCTGCTGCTCCGGTTAGAACTGACCCCCCACCCACCCACCCTCTGTGTCCTTGTGTCTCCCTTTTCCTAGGAAACCTTGTCGGATGTGATGGAGAGCTCTCCACTCGGGGTGCACCTGCCCTTCGTGGGGTATTCATACACCTACACGGCAGCAGCGAAGTAAGACGCCTTTGGGGGTGCCAGGGGGGCACTTGGTTGGGAACCCCAAGGCTGGTGTCAGAAGCCAGTTGCAGGCCCTGGAATTGAGGTAGCCGGACACTAGGGAAGGAGAGGGGTCCTGTCACCTGTGCAGAAGGCAGGGGTACACCTAGGCAGAATCTAGACCTATATAGGGGGGAAAACACTGTGAAAATGCTTTTTTTAAAATGCCGTATATTCCGGCGTATAAGACGACTGGGTGTATAAGACGACCCCCAATTTTTCCAGTTAAAATATAGAGTTTGGGATATACTCGCTGTATAAGAAATACGACCCGGCATATAAGACGACTCCCGACTTTTGAGAAGATTTTCCTGGGTTAAAAAGTAGCCTTATACGCAGGAATATACAGTATATATATAGAATTTTGCATTAGCTCCCCATCGCCATCTGGTGTCACGTTTGTGTAATGCGCTTTAAACATACTTAAGACGTTATCTTTGCAGCCGCGTAGCTGAGACCCTGGTCCCAGAAAGCAAGTTGACCCCTGGGCAAAACGGTCTTGCGGCGACGCGGAGACCCTGCAAAAGGTTCACGAGGAGTGTAGGCGGAGAGCCAGTGCGGTGTAGTGTCTAGACCAGGGGTAGGCAACCTAAGGCCCGTGGACCGGATGCGGCCCAATCGCCTTCTCAAGCTGGCCCGCGGATGATCTGGGAATCAGCGTATTTTTACATGAGTAGAATGTGTCCTTTTATTTAAAATGCATCTCTGGGAAATTATTTGTGGGGCCTGCCTGGTGTTTTTACATGAGTAGAATGTGTGCTTTTATTTAAAATGCATCTCTGGGTTATTTGTGGGGCATAGGAATTCATTCATTATTTTTTTCAAAATATAGTCCGGCCCACCACATGGTCTGAGGGACGGTGGACCGGCCCACGGCCAAAAATGGTTGCTGACCCCTGGCCTAGAGGGTCGGACTAAGAGGCCGGGGTTCAAATCTCCCCACTCGGCCATGAAGCTGGCTGGGTGGCCTTGCGCCAATCGCTGCCTCTCAGCTTAGCCTACCTCACAGGGTTGTTGTGGGAACTGGATTCGGAAGAGGAAAGGACCATGTTTGTGCCTCCTTGAGCCCCTTGGAGGAAAAAAAAAGGCAGGGTGTGGACGCAATAAACAAAGGCTAAATAACTTCAAGCTTGTGCGTCCCACTCATTTTCCTGGACATTGTTGTGATTTCCACCCGGACGCTGCTTCTGACTGCAGTATTCCGGCTATGTCCGAGAAATTCCAGACCTATGGCAAGCCTTCTCCCAAGCACCAGCCCTTGGAAGCATTTCCAGGTAGGGATGTGGGAGGCTCCTTGACCATAGCTGTCAACTTTCGGATTTGAAAATAAGGGATTTTTCCAAACTTTCGGATTTGAAAATAAGGGATGCCGCGAGGGCAGTGCAATGGCACCAAGTAGCCTCACCACCCTGCGCTCCAGAGGCTGCGCGCAAACGGGTGAGCGAAAGAGCGAGAGCGTAGACGGCAGGCAGGCTGGCTGTCTGGTTGGGCGTGAGGGTCTGGCTGCACAAGGCATGCAAGCTCCGCCCCCAGTCGGTCTCAGACTCCTTATTGGCAGCCGAGCAACGCAGCTGAGGAGCCTCCCTGGCCGGCAGGGAGGGAGAGGAGCTGCTTCCTTTGAAATCCGGGAAATTTAAGGGATATCAACAATCCGGGATAGCAGCGGAAAACGGCACTGGAATAAGGGAGTTTCCCGCCAAAAAAGGGAGGGTTGACAGCTATGTCCTTGACTGAAACCAAGGAGCTGCTGGCCCGTGCAGACAACACTGTTCCTATTTAAATCAGACCTTGTTCCAGGAACTTGAGGACCGAAACCTTGCTTGGCTTTCTACTGCAGTGGGCTTTCGTAGAGGAGGCCAGAAAGCAGTAGGCTGGGTGCGGATGCTGTTTGTTTGCTGCCAGGATGGGGTCCGTGAGGCTCTCCCTTTCTCTCAGACAGAATGAGCCGGAGGAAAGAGGCCGCGGGGATGTCAGCATGGAGGTCGACGGCAGCCAGAGGACTTTGCCCCCAGAACAGACCCCCAAGCAAACCCCGGAGGAGCTGGTAGGTTGGGGGACAAACAAGAGCCAGGATGGGGCGGTGGAGAGCCAGACCTGAGGCGCCTCAGTGTCCGAGGCTGCACAGACAACCTCCATCTTGCTCCCTACCAGGCATGCAAACTCCCGGATGGGCAGAAGGTCGACGTGGCCACTTTCCTAGAGTTGCAGTCGGCGCTTGAGGAGGAGCTGAGGAGCCGGGAGATGCTGTGTCAAGAGCTCAGCATGGTCAAAGTGGCCAACCAGACCTTTGCCAGGTGAGGGTTATGGGATGGGGGTGGGCTGCGACGGGCATCTTTCTTCCAGGCCAAGTGCCCTCTCTCCGATGCCCGCCTCTGACTGTGACCCAAACACAGCAGGGGGAGCCGTAAGGGTCACTTGAGAAGTCACAGCTTCAGAAGGAACCCAGAGGCCATTGTTGTGCCACAATGTAGAGATTGTGCACTGCGCACTGCCAAAATGACAATGTAGATGCCTTTTCAGATGGTGAAGGGAGTGTAAGTCAACTCACACTTTAATAAGCAAAAGAGCCTTTTTGAAATATTTTTTCTTTCCCTATTGCAGTAACACAACAGAACCAAGATAGCCTCCAAAATAAGCAAAGGCGGCCTTGAGCTGCAGCCCCAACTGACTTGCCCACCCCATCTGGCAAGTTTAATCTATTGATTAAACTGATTAAACAATGCAATCCCATGCCTACCCGCCCGGAAGTTCAATTGGTTTTGTTTCTTGCATCCTGTTGTTTAGTCTTTTATTTGTGTCCGACTCTCCGTGACCCCATGGACCAGAGCACGCCAGGCACTCCTGTCTTCCACTGCCTCCCGCAGTTTGGTCAGACTCATGTTGGTAGCTTCGAGAACACTGTCCAACCATCTCGTCCTCTGCCGTCCCCTTCTCCTTGTGCCCTCCATCTTTCCCAACATCAGGGTCTATTTCCAGGGAGTCTTCTCTTCTCATGAGGTGGCCCAAGTCTTGGAGCCTCAGCTTCAGGATCTGTCCTTCCAGTGAGCACTCAGGGCTGATTTCCTTCAGAATGGATAGGTATGATCTTCTTGCAGTCCATGGGACTCTCAAGAGTCTCCTCCAGCACCAGAATTCAAAAGCATCCATTCTTCGGTGATCAGCCTTCTTTATGGTCCAGCTCTCACTTCCATACATCAGTACTGGGAAAACCATAGCTTTAACTATACGGACCTTTGTTGGCAAGGTGATGTCTCTGCTTTTTAAGATGCTGTCTAGGTTTGTCATTGCTTTTCTCCCAAGAAGCAGGCGTCTTTTAATTTCGTGACTGCTGTCACCATCTGCAGTGATCATGGAGCCCAAGAAAGTAAAATCACTCTTGCATCCTATTGAAACCTAAATCTTGCAGCAGCATCCATGTCACCGTTCAACACGGATAGCAAAGATTCCTCAACCTCCATTAATTCTCCTCGTATGACGCTCTCCTCCAAATCCCTGTCTCCCCACACTTTCTCCCTCCCTCAATCTGGATTTTCTCATTCCAGAGTTACTCCGAAAAGGAGAAGGCGTGAGAATTATCCCAATCGAGAGAGGGGAAAGGATGGGAAGGCAGGAATTTGGAGGAGAACCTCCTGTGGTCAACGGAGAATGAATGGAGTTTGAGGAAGCTGGACTTTCCACGTTAGACGACAGACAGGGTGAATGGTCCCAATCCCATCAGGCAAATGAAGTCCGAAAGATACTGAAATGATTAGCTACGAGGGCATGTGGCCTTTAAAATACGGTTACCAGATGTCCCCGTTTCCCGGGGACAGTCGCCGGACTTACAAATCAGTCCCCTGGCAAAATCCATCTATTTAATAGGAAGTTGAAAAGTGTCCCCGGATTCATTGAAAAAAAATCCTGGTAACCTTACTTTAAAAACAAACCTAGTTTAGTTGTTCTTAACCGCTTTTCAGTGGGCTTTCTTTCTTTTTAATTGTTCTGTTTTACTGCTTTGTGTCTGCCACTCCTGGGCTCCGCTGACAGGAAGGTCGGCGCGGAGCTTTAAGAAAGTTAAATAACGCAAGTCGCTTCAGGGTAAGAACAGCAGTAAAACTTACATCTGAAAACAGTGTGGAGAAGATCAGGTACGGAATAACTAGAATATGCAGCATCCATTGGGAGGAGGAAGGGAGAGCCCAAAGTTACTGGATTATTTGATAGGAATTTCGAACGTGTTGTAAATTCTATAGAGAATATATATATATATATATATATATATATATATATATATATATATATATATACACACATAATCGTTCAAGTTGGATGTTTGTTAACCATCGCCTTTCTCCGTAACCCCTTGATCGATTCCATTCAAATTTGGACACAACGTTCCATGCCCATATGGGAGTGATCATATGTACTTACATTGCACAAATACCACACCTTTCCCACGTAAAAATGTGATTTTTGTGCAAAAAAATATATAGCGCCCTCCAGTGGACGTTACACAGCACAAGGACAAAGAACCTCCTAGACTAAAATGGTAGTAATAAACAGTTGTAGAAAAGAAGACAAAAACGGGAGGGGCAAACGGAGAACACATAGACTGAACTTCAATGAGATAAGATGTAAGTAAACATACGCTTTCTCTTTCATACTGTATCTTACTTTTGCATTTCACCAAATCAGCCACAGCAAGGCGTGACCGGGTCAGCTAGTATAAAATAATAACAACATTAAATAATGAGTAGATCAGTCCTTCTCCCAGGCTTCCCACTTTCCTCGCATCAAATACCGATTGTCTCGCCTTTTCCTGCCCAGCCAACTCAAGGAAGCCGAGAGCCGCAACTTGGAACTGGAAGCTCAGATCAAA
Organism: Darevskia nairensis; assembly: GCA_034642065.1. Taxonomy (NCBI): domain Eukaryota; kingdom Metazoa; phylum Chordata; class Lepidosauria; order Squamata; family Lacertidae; genus Darevskia; species Darevskia nairensis. The sequence continues at coordinate 41,541 of JAWWNI010001581.1, read as the reverse complement.
CGCCTGGAGGAGCAGATCGAAGGGATGAGGCCGGTGGCCGAGGAAGGCAAGTTTCACTGGAGCCCCTTCCCCCCCCCCTGCCTGCAGCCCCTCGCCCAGCTTGCGTTCCTGGCAGACTCCGCTCTGCGCTGCAACCCCTGAGCTTGCTGACCACTATAGCTGTCAACTTTCGGATTTGAAAATAAGGGATTTTTTCCGGGAAATTTAAGGGATATCAACAATCCGGGATAGCAGCGGGAAACGGCATTGGAATAAGGGAGTTTCTTGCAAAAAAAGGGAGGGTTGACAGCTATGCTGAACACCCCCTTGGGTTTCAGCTCTTAAACCCCCTTCCCTTCCATGGTTTGGAAGAAGGATGTGCCCCAAGCCCAGCGCTGCGCCCAGAAGCAAGCCAGGGAGCTCGGCCCCGGCCCCACGCATGGACTGAGTGCCTTCCGGGGGCTTTGGACTACAACTCCCACCATCCTCAGCCAGCATGGCCAACAGTCGGGGATGATGGGAGTCGCGGTTCAAAACTTCCAGAGGGAACCGGATTGGTGACAGCTGGCAGTTGGAAGGAGGTGCGCACGAGAGAGAGAAATAGTTTTTTCAAACATTGAAAGCACTGTGGTACCACTTTAAACAGTCATGGCTTCCCCCAGAGGATTCTGGGAGCTGTGGCTTGTTCAGGGCGCTGCTAGACCTGTTATTGTTTTTATTTTGATTGCGTATTTTGTGGTTTTTGTATTTTTATTTTGTTCTGTGAACCGCCTTGAGACCTCTGGGCTATAGGGTGGTATATAAATTCAAATAATAATAATAATAATAATAATAATAATAATAATAATAATAAATGACCTATTTTCCTCCAAGAGCTACGATTTCCAGAGTAGTTTATCCATCTATCCCTCCTTCACAGGGAACCGTAACTCTGGGAGTGGCAGGAATATGGAGGTTTCCTAACAACGCTCAGCAACAAACCACAGCTGCCAGGACTCCTTTGGGGGGAAGTTGTTGCCAGCATATACCCCGCCTGGGGCAGTTTGTGAGACTGCCCCAAAGCCAGAGCACAGCCGTGTGTGCACATCCCCAGCTACAGAGAGTCCAGTGGCGCAGTTATATGTGATTGTTCCCAGCGTGAAGAACAACACACACAAGCCATTATTAAGGCTATAACTATTTATTGTATTAATAGTGCAGAGAGATTCCCTGCTGCCAGCTCATTAGGCATAGCTGCCATAAAGACATCTTTCCAGCTCGAGGGTTAGCTAGAAGAGTTTCGTCCAAAGGCTTGAATTACAACAGTACAGTAAAATATAAACATTCAATGTAGGGAAAGATAAGGCTGCTTTCTCACGGCTTGGTGAGACAGGCAAAAGTGAAACCATTCTCGCTGCAGCTGCGTGCCGCTCGGCTTGGACAAAAATCATAACAGTTGTGACTGTTTATAAAGTGGTCTCTTGGCTCTTTGGATGTATGGTGCGTACTCAGAGCAGACCCATTGGTCACTTGAGCCCACTGATTCTGAGGCTATGTGCACATGAGCTACTTAAAACGCAGTGGGAGCTGCCACGCCCCCTGCCTTTCTAGAGAGGAGCCGCATTTCCAGAGAGACGACTGGGCTGTCTTTGCCTGATGTTCATCGCCAGATCCACCAGCAGGCTGAATGCTTGGATCTATAGGGTCAGCTGACTAGGTTTGGGGTGAGGAGGGAGCCTCTACGCCCCCCCCCCCGTCCCCATCTAGCAGTAGCCTAGAATGGAAGGGCCTAACTTAGAAAGCTGGAGGGGAACCATTTCTGAAATATACTCAGAGTCCTGTAGTGGTTTTATGCTCTTTATTGCAGCTTGTAAAACAGTGAACAGTGACTAAAAACTTTTCCCCAAAACATCTGCTATATATACACAATGGGCCCCACCTGATTGGTTAATTACGGGCTGCTCCTGTAGGCCAATCATGTTGCGGATTCACTTAATCCAGGAGCCTGATTGGCTGCTCCTGTAGGCCAATCCGGTTGCTGATTCACTTCATACAGGAGCCTGATTGGCTGCTCCTGTAGGCCAATCCGGTTGCTGATTCACTTCATCCAGGAGCCTGATTGGCTGCTCCTGTAGGCCAATCAGTTCAGTCCATAACAATTGCCTTCCCTGGAGGTTCTCTGTCGTTGACACTCCGAGCCCTGTTCCTTTCACTTCCCCTTCTGGGTGCTGGGCTGGTCAGTTTGAGCTCTGTGGCTACCAGCATGCCCTCCAAGTCTCCAAACCAGGACTCACATCTTCCCGTTTGTGTTCCTGCATAGGTCACGAGACACATGCAAGGCCACGGAGCCCTAAATACACTATTTTTTTCGGAGCTGTGCTGTCACACAATGGCATGGCACCCCAAAACATGTGTTTTTGTGGGGGGCGCCCCGTGCGAGATTGCGGCACAAGGTCTCGGCACAAAATCACCTGGCATCATGACACCCAAAATGGCCACTGTGCTCTTGCGGGGGGTAATGAGATGTGGACACTTGCAGGGTATGTTCTATGCTCTGCCTCCGCTGTTAAGTCTCAAGTGGGGAAGAGTTGTTCTTGAGAGCCAGTGTGGTGTAGTGGTTAAGAGCGGTGGACTCGTAATCTGGTGAACCGGGTTCGCATCCCCCCTCCTCCACATGCAGCTGCTGGGTGACCTTGGGCTAGTCACACTTCTCTGAAGTCTCTCAGCCCCACTCACCTCACAGAGTGTTTGTTATGGGGGAAGAAGGGAAAGGAGAAGGTTAGCCGCTTTGAGACTCCTTCGGGTAGTGATAAAGCGGGATATCAAATCCAAACTCTTCTTCTTCTTGCATTCAAGTCCTGCTTGGGGCATCTGGTTGGTCATTGTGAGAACCGGATCCTTATTGTCCTGGTGCATCAGGCCCCCTCCTAGGTTCTTAGCTGTGCTGCAGGTGGTCTGTACACAGGGCCGTCTTAAGCATATCCAGCGCCGTGGTGCAAAGATCCCTCTGGCGCCCCCCACTTTCCCAGAGTTGTCGACCTTCTCCCAAGCCTCTGCGGGGATCGCTCTCCTCACGCGGAGGCTTGGGAAGGAAGCTGCACGCCCGCCAGCCATATGGTTGACGGAGCGCAGATGGCGGGCGTGCAAGAGGGGAAGGGGAGGCTGCCGGCAAAGCCGCGCAGCTACCCCACTTGCTGGGGCGCCCCTGAGAGGCCGGCGCCCTGGCGCAACGCACCACTAAGCCCTATGGGAAAGACGGCTCTGTCTGTACGTGAGCCACGACAGCACATGACAGCTGTCCGTCGCTGAGGGTCGAGTGAGAAGCCGGCTGGCCTTTGCGCGCTAAGGGAAGCATAGCATGCGATGTGCGGAGCATGGCAACGGAGCCGCTTCTTTTGCCCAGCACGCCTGCCGGCTTGTTCCCGCATGCCTTGTAGGCTAGCCTCTTTTTCTGTACATTGCCCTCCTCCTCCCCCCCCCATCCCCACCCGTTCACCACCAACACCCCGCCCCCCACAAAGGAAACTCGGCCCCACGTATCTCTTTTCCTTCCAGCTGCTCTGGGCTGGGGCCCTCGCTGGCCCCCCAACCACACCCACCCTTTCTTGTGCTGCGTGGAGCGCCTGGCAAATGTAAGCCCGACTCTGCAGGTTGCCGTACCTCATGGAGGTGGGGGAGGGAAAGGGGTGTGTTGTGTCCCCCCCCCTCACCCCACAAGCTTAGGCTCCCTTCTGGGTGAGGAGGGGAGATGACCTTTTCTAGTCTGCCTAGTATTGGGGCCGTCTGAGGCTCCGTGGGTCCTGCATCGACCTTCTGCGCACCCCAAGTTCTGCATCCAGAATGTAATTTGCATTTTATTTTATTTTGGGAGGTGGGTTGGGTGCAGCTTATTCACATTCTCTTATGCAACTTTGCTTTCCTGTGTTTTAAATGTTAGACTTCCTGGTTGGTTTGGTTTTTCTCGAAAAGGCGAAAGAAGGGGAAGGTTTCATTCCAAGAGGACTAGAAACTTGGTTCCATAAAGACAAGGGGCTGTGGCTGTCACAACCCCACAGCCCAAATGGCAGCTGGGGGGGTGCGGGTTTCTGGCTGGGTGTGCACAGAGAAAGCAAGCAGCTGTGCTCTGATCTGGTCTCTCCCCCAACCCCCCCACTCGCCTCCCCTATTGCCTGGCACTCTGCCCCGCTGACTTCTGCTTTCTCTTTCCAGCAAGGCGGCACCATGGCATCTCGGCTTTGTGAATACCCGCTTGTGGTACCTCTGTACCGGCACTTGCTGCTCTTTTCTAGGGTACGTCGGCTGCCATCATCGCGCATGCGCGAACACACAGACCTCTCCCTCTCCCTCTCCCCTGCTCCCCTGAAGCCAGTGCTTGCTATGTCTGAGAGCGGCCTTCCCTTCCCAGCTCTTCTGGTATCTGACGGAAAGCCATCGAGGGCAAAAACAGGCCCTGTGCAGAGACCGGGCAACACAGCCTGATTGGATGGTGGTTGGGGCAGAGCACTGATTGCAGACGGATTAAAATACCCGAAAAACTACCTCTTTCCCTGCAGGTCCTCTTGGGGACTGCGCTTGGCAGTGGGGGCCCTCTTGGTTGTCCCTATGCCCTCAAGGGCTTGGGGGTGGGGTGGGCCTTCTCTGGGGTGGCCCCTAAAGTGTGGAACCCTCCATTATGCAGCTTAGGGAGGATGCTGAAGACACCACTCTTGCACCCTGGCCTCGTGACACCTGAGGTGTATATATTTTTAGGGCCCACTTACATTTTGGGGATTGGAAGTTGTTTCAAACTGTTTTCAATGCAGTGTTTTAATCAGGTAACGCGCCCCCCCCCGGGGGGGGGGGGATGAAATAAATAAATAAATAAAAGCAACGGGAATAAAAGCTGCCATTTATTTAATAGCCTTTCTTGTGGCACATGGTTTTGGAATACTATGGCTCCAACGGGGGCCTGTCCGCTTAGGCTGAAGAGTCTGCCTTGTTTTCTTTCTAAGCCTAAAAGTCAGGACGAAGGCCCAGCTTGCCAAGAACAAGGGCACCCCGTCCCATTTTGCCACCCCCACCAAACCCTCACACAGCCTTAGCTTCTGGCGGTATCGTGCAAGAGGTCCCAGAACTCTCCATACAATTTCGCGGGACTCTCGCAAGATCTTGCCAGAACCCAGGAGCCATTGCAACCGCTTCTCCGGCGGCAGGAGACGCACCTGAAGAGATGCTCCTTGGATTCTGTCGCCTGAGGCAGCTGCCTCGGCCTGCCTCATGGACGGGCCGGCTGCTCCGCCTCTCCGCGAGTGCCTGTTCTTCGCAGTTTGTTCTCCGCCAGCCTCTGCTGAGCACCAAGGACCAATCCATTCCCCTGCAGCCACCTGAAGAAATCTGGTGTGCTGTGGAGAAAGGCACTAGCCTACTTCAACATGCTAGCTTTCCACGGGCAGGAAACTTTAAATTTTAGGGCAGAATACTCAGTTGTGAGGACACCCCGCCTTGCAGTGGTACACCCAGGTGTGGCTTGACTGTGTGAGTAGCAGGAGTGACTTGAGCACAGAGTAAGCAGGATTGTGTAGAGTTATTCTTACATACCTGAAAGCAAACCTTCCCAGGGGTTGAGGGCGCCTCCCAAGTTTTATTTCAAATAAGTGTCCTTTGGCTGATGTTTCTGGGAAGGCAGGGCCTTTTGGGAGTGGCCCCGTCTGCCCAGAAACGCTATTAATGTTCCTTGCTCCCTTACCTTAACGGGATGCGGCAGGGAGCAAGCCAGGGACTCTCCCCACAAGTGGAATGACCTATGGCCCCTGTGGCAGGGATCTGCTTGTGGGTCTCAAACCCACGGGCTCCCCCTTCTCCCCAAAACCTGAGGCCTTGTCTTGACCAGCCTGTTTTCCCTTCACAGGTACATAGGCCCTGCATCGTCAAGGTGGGATACCTGCTCTTATGCACTGGCAGATTTGCCCTGGAAGCCTCTCCTCGGAGCCTGGTGGAGGTGGCTTGAAGGCCATCGGTGAGGGGGGAGCGGGGAGAGACCCTTGTGCCCAACAGCTGCTGCTCGGCCCACTCAGCCCTTGCCAGGCGTCGGAGACAACCTCCTTTACCACTTGCCAACTGTCCCAGAAGGGAGCTTGGGGCCCAGAGGGCTGGAAGCCCCCTTCTCTTTGTGCCCTGGATCCTTTTTGATCCAGATGCTGCCTGAACCAACGGCCGAGCCCACGCCACTCCCCGGAGCCCCGCGTCTCAACTTGCCTCGCTTGGTGAAGAAAGCACTGGTCTCCCCAGCTCACATTACTGGTAGCAGCCGGGGAGGAATTTCCTAGAACCCGGCAGAGACCCCCCATCCCCAAGACCTCTCAACCACCAACCCCTTCCCACTTTTTATCCTCCGGCTGCTCCGCAAAATTTGGGAGCTGCTGTAGGATCCAGGAATCCCAGCACCCTCGGGAATTTAACCCCTTAAATTCCTGTAGGGGGAAGGAGCCCAGGAGTCCTGCCTCCCAGCCCTTCGTCAGCCCCCCATTATTCCCCCCCGTCTCTGATTTCGACTCTTGGCTGTTTCCAAGAGGTGAAGGCTGGGAATTCCTTCGTGGCAAGAGTCTTCCTAGGGACGCAGCTTCCGCCTGCCCCTTTTGAGCCAACGAGGCGACACCCCCCCCCCTCAGATCGTGACTGCTGCCCCAATGACCCATGGCTGCTTTTGCACCAGCTCCTGCACCCCCCCCCAAAAACTTGGGAGTTTGGCGCAAGGGCGGTCGGTGGAGGGACGGCCGATTGGAGAGGACTGGCAGCTCCGTTGGGCGTGGATCCCGGTTTTGCTTGAAGGACGCTCTGCTACCGGCGGAATCTGCCCAAGGGGATCTTGTACGTGGTGCTTCCGAGTCACGCTTCGCACCTGGGATCCTCTGGGCTGAGACTAGGACGGTCTCCGAGTAGCTGCCCCAAGGCCCAGGTGGGACCTTGGAGAAGACTGCAGCTATGCATGTCTCAAGCTCGCTCGATGGGAAGCGCCACCAGCAACAGGGGGAAAAAATGACTTATACCTGCACTTCTACACTTCTGGCACCTGGTGGCAGCACCAAGCCTTTCCTGCTCCACACTGCCACACGTACACAAGGTTGTTGGTAATTTATTTGCGATTGTGGTGTTTAGCTGTAAATCTTATTTCCCCCTCGAGCAGGTGGTGGACCTCTGTTCCCTGCCTCTTCCAAAAGCAAAACAGAAGGTGCGCGCGGACTCTTCTCTAACGAAGAGGAGTCCACAGAAGAACGTTTAGCTTGGAGGGGTGTGTGGAACTGTGCTAGTTTTAAGGTTTTGCACTATGGTCCCTAGTCACCGCCTTTTTCCCCATATTTATTATTCCGTCTCCCCCCTCCCCTTCCTTTGCGTAATAATAACATGGCACATGGGGGTTGGATGCATGAGAACACTGTGTATTTGTGACAATGTGTGTTAAGGATGTGCCGCTGCTCCTTCTTCAGAGATGAAATAAAATTGAGATTCTTCTGTAGCCTCTTGCTGCACTGCAATGTCCGGAAGGCGTCTTAAGAATTCTGCAACTAAGGGCCAAGACAAAACATGGGAGGGGAAGGAACTGGGGCAGGTGGCAGGATGCACTCCTGGCATCATCACAAGCAACTCCACGCTTTCACATAGAATCATAGAGTTGGAAGAGACCCCAAGGGCCACCCAGTCCAACCCCCTGCCAAGCAGGAAACACCATCAAAGCATTCCTGACAGGTGGCTGTCAAGCCTCTGCTTAAAGACCTCCAAAGAAGGAGACTCCACCACACTCCTTGGCAGCAAATTCCACTGTCAAACAGCTCTTACTGTCAGGAAGTTCTTCCTAATGTTTAGGTGGAATCTTCTTTCTTGTAGTTTGAATCCATTGCTCCGTGTCCGCTTCTCTGGAGCAGCAGAAAACAACCTCCCTCCCTCCTCTATATTACACCCTTTTATATATTTGAACATGGCTATCATATCACCCCTTAACCTTCTCTTCTCCAGGCTAAACATACCCAGCTCCCTAAGCCGTTCCTCATAAGGCATCGTTTCCAGGCCTTTGACCATTTTGGTTGCCCTCCTCTGGACACGTTCCAGCTTGTCAGTATCCTTCTTGAACTGTGGTGCCCAGAACTGGACACAGTATTCCAAGTGAGGTCTGACCAGAGCGGAATACAGTGGTACTATTACTTCCCTTGATCTAGATGCTATACTCCTATTGATGCAGCCCAGAATTGCATTGGCTTTTTTGGCTACTGCATCACACTGTTGACTCATGTCAAGTTTGTGGTCTACCAAGACTCCTGGATCCTTTTCACATGTACTGCTCTCAAGCCAGGGGTCACCCATCCTGTATTTGTGCCTTTCATTTTGTGACATGTGACAAAGGAAACGACTCTCTTACACTCCAGCCGTCTCACGCACCGATTTTTGCAGAGCAGAGCTCTCTCTCTGATTTCTACCACCGTCTTTTACTGGCACCAGAATTTACGCTCCACAACCTTCCGTCCCCCCTTCCTCGAGCCCCACCCCACCCCCAAAACCACCAACATTTAGCAGTGGAGGCTGTGGTGTGAAAACTGTCTCTTTAGTATAAATAGGAGTTCACGATTCTATAATTTAAACACTCTTCAGACACAACAGTAACAAACGTTTAGAGAGCAGGTAGTAAAGTGACGAAGGCACAGGGGGGGCGTCATCGTCGCAGCTTCCGGGCGTGTTCTTCTGCGGACTTGGGAGGGGGGGCGTGTTGGGGGGTCTCGGCTGCCAGACACCAGCTGGCAGGCAAAGGCCTCAGGACGGGGGGGGGGGGCAGACAAGAGTGCGAGGGCGACATGCATTTGGGAGGCGCAGCGGGGGGAGGAGGGGGCCGGGAAGAGCAAAAGTAATACTGTCCGCCAAGGTCTCTGCGAAGGATCCAGGCAGATCCGGGGAAAGGGTCTCTCCACGTTCCTCTGACCAGGCTGGGATGAAGCAGGCGTGAAGATTGTGTGAAGTGGCTCCGCACCCAGTATGGCTTTTTTTTCCTGGGGGAGGGGAGCCAGTCCCGTAGTGCTCAGTCCTCCTCTGGGAGAGGGGTTTTTTTCCCCACCCACCCACCCATCCCGGTTGGCTTCTCCGGCAGCGTTTTGCCAGATGCAGAGCTGACGACGGGTTCACAGTGAGCATAGCGTGACGAACAAGATGGGGTCCCCTTGCCAGGCCAGCGTCTGCCTTCGAGCCTTTGGCGGGCAGCTGATATGCGGTCCCAAGGTGGAGACTCGTGGCGAACGCGGGTGGTTGGGCTCGAGGTGGGCAGAGTCTCCTGGACGAGTCTCGAATGCTAAGGGCCCGACCCCAGGGCGCGCGCAGGTATTGCCAACGAGCGCGTGGGTGCCTCTGGGCATGCGCAGATGGCCACCGTAAAATGACAGCCGGCTCCCCTGGGAAGTTCCTTCCAGGCGAGGTCAAGCCTAACGCCCTCTTGTGTTAGATGGCAGCCAGCCCTGCCTTCAGAGCTACTCCGTCAAGCCCTGCTCCTGCCCAGGCTTGCCTCCGCCGGAAACGCTACAAGACAAGAGCTGCTTTTGAATCCACTGGGCAGTGCCAGGCCTCAACCAATTCTACTGGCTGAGTTGGGAGACTGTTACAGGCACAAATCCTGGCCCCACCACCACCACCACGATACACTTGGGGAAACAGGCAAACTGGAAGGATATGGGATGCTTCTGCAGAAACCAGCATCCTTTATCCCGGCTCTTGCTGGAAGCTCAGATCCGCAGGGTGAGGAGCTGCAAACAGAATACTAGTCCCCACAGAGAAAACTGCTCCTAGTGCATGGAGCCCAGGGGTTCCCTCTAAGCCTGTCGGTGCGAAAGCAAAACAGCGAGAGGGAGAAATCCAGGGATCCTCCTGGAAATTTGCGGGAAGTTTTCAGCCCAGGTTGTTGGGATCTTTTTGCCCAGCAGCCCCTCCCCAAACTGCACCCTCCCAGGTGTTTTGGGCTACAACTCCCCACGGCTGCGCAGGCTGGGCCTCGTGGGAGCTGTAGTCCCAACCGCCTGGAGGGCGCCGGGTTGGCAACGGATGCTCTGCCTGTACTCCAGGGTGTAGGATAAGCTGCAGAGGCGTGGCGCTGCGTACATAAATGCAGGTGTGGTAAACAGAGGCTCAAAGCTGCCCCTAACTGTACTTTTAACGCTTATGAAGAAATAAATAAAATAGAACACACTTGCAGAAAACTGGCTCTCTGCGTGTGTCTCTTAAGACTGCCTTCAATCGCCAAAGGGTCAAAGGATGTTAGGAATGTTTTAAATGGCCACATACTGGATGAAACGCATGTAGTTCTTTGAATCTGCTATTTTCTGCGACAGGAGGGGCTGTAGCTGGCGCTAAGCCCTACTTAGAGTAGACCCGCTTAAATTACCCGGACTAACTTAGGCCCATTAATTCCAATGGGTCTACTCTGCGTAGGGCCTAGCATCAGATGCAACCCAGAATCCTCAAGCAGATCAAAACCTGTCCCGAGCTGATCAAAGCCTGGCCCAGAACAGACACATAATTCCTACGATTTTTTCTGTGGACAGAATACAGATAAGCGGTTGAAATGTCTAGAGATAAGCTCTACTGGTCCATAGGTTCTACTGGGATCCTGGTCATGCCCCAACAAAGACCTACCACGGCATCCCCAGGGCTCTGTGCAAGGTTATGCACCAGAATGGCTGCCCAGTCTGAATTTCTGCCCATGCTGCTGTTTGCTTCAGGAAAGGAAAGCGGGCGGCTTTCTCTGCCGGCAGCAGCCGATGACATCACAGAATTGGCTCCACCTAAAACATCTGCCCTCTCCTACTAAGCTACATCCACAGTAGGAAAACTGCTGAGCCCAAGCAACCATCTACCAGGACGGATGAACTCCCAGTTACTGCACGGGATAATTCCGCTTCAGTATCCTGTTCTCTTAAACATCTTCCACTAGTGCCCAAATTTATTCTTTTGAAAACAAGATGGCAGCTGCTCCTCTTGTAAATGTAACCCTTCAAAGTCAAGGGTTTGAGACTCGCGGCTGAAACATCCGACTGATTTCCTTGCACCTGCCTGGGGTTTGCAGCCCACGCTCAACATTAAGAGGACTGGCTATTTAAAACGTGCATTGACAGCCTGGGCGCACCTATGTCGGATCAAACGGGGGTGGGCGTGGGGAAAGCCATGTGGTACAAACAGGCCCGAGCAGTTGAGGGCAGAAGCACATCTCGCTGGCCCAGAGACGAGATCTAATCCAGAGTCAGATCCGTGGAGGAGAGAAAGAGCGGACAAGCCGAGCCGCCTGTCAGCTCAGTTCAGAGGAAAAGGTCCGTTTTGCTTCTGGAAGGACCGCAGAGAAAGTTTTTGAGGGTGGGCAGCTGTCTAGGCCCCAAGGCTGAGACACGGGACGATGGCAGGAGGACCAGGGCAGTATCTCGCTGGATCTCAAACACCTGGCAACGTGGGTCTGTGGACCAGTTGGTTACACTGGGAGGAGGAGGAGGAGGAGGAGGAGGGAAAGTTGGGGAGAGACACCTGCTGTTAAAGACTGAAAAGATCCTGCTGGCGGAGGGGAGGGTCATGGGTCCCGCAAGAAACCGGGACGCGTTGTGCAAAACACACATAAATTTAAAACGAAGAGATGAAGAGGAGGGGAGGTGTTCTTCCTTCGGGGCAGGGTCGTTCTCCCCCTGCGCAAAAGGGATTCCTTCCGCTTTCTCCGAAGAGCTGGGTCAGGGCAGGTGAAGATCGCAGACGGGTCCTATCCAGTCCAGAGCAGCAGGGCAGCTGGAAGGCAGTGAGGAATCCCCGCCTGGGAGACGAGAGGGGCAAGGGGGCAGGGTGGGGCGGAGGCGGCTCAGTTCACCCTTGTGCAAAATCTGCCCCGGCAGCAGCCTGTGCTAAGATCTTAGCTTTAAATATGGTTCATATTAATACTTTTTTTTTTCTTTAAATAGCTGAGAAGAAGTGCAAAGGGTCCTGTGCTACATAGATCTCAATATATTAACTCTGTTAGTCTCTCTCTCTCTCTCTTTTTCCATACAGTTAAGTGTCACAGGCGAAGGAGGACGGGGACAACCTGTACATACTCAGGGGCTGCTGGAGAGGCGGAGAGCTTCGCCATCTTGGCCCAGGGGCCTCGGCAGGGCAAAGAGTCACAGACACCTGTGAGGAGGAGGTCAGCCAGAGGAGGGGAAGCGCCACCGGGTTATACCACCGTGCCGCTGGGAGAGCCGCCGTTCTGGGAGTTCAAGGTCTGAAAAGGAAACAGGGTGGGGGAGAGAAGAGTTTTAAGCGCCGAGAAGAAAAACAGCAGGTCACGAAGGGCTGCTGGGCTCCTTATCCCTGAGATGCTACTTTTCTACATGCAGGGCAGTTTGCAACTTTTATGTACAGGTGAAACTCGAAAAATTAGAATATCGTGGAAAGGGTCATTTCTTTCAGTAATTCAACTTAAAAGGTGAAACTAATATACGAGATAGACCCATGACATGCCAAGCGAGATATGTCAAGCCTTTATTTGTTATAATTGTGATGATTATGGCGTACAGCTGATGAGAACCCCAACTTAACAATTTCAACTTTAGGGTTTTCATCAGCTGTACGCCATAATCATCACAATTATAACAAACAAAGGCTTGACATATCTCGCTTGACATGTCATGAGTCTATCTCATATATTAAACTCCAGTAGCTAATGAAAACAGTTGCTTACATAAATGGACTTTTCCACTATATTCTAATTTTTCGAGTTTCACCTGTATACAGTTTGTATACTGCTTAGTAAAAAGAAAAAGAAATCTCAAAGCAGTTTTTTAAAAATAACATGGGGGGATTAAAAATAAAGCCATCTAACACATGCCTTCTGAAAGGTAAATAAATATATATTTAACTAATTAATATAGAAAAAAATGAGCGACGAAAAGGAGAAGAAGGTTTAAGAATTGAGTATCAGGACTCCTGAAAGCTTGGGTAAGAATGCATTTCTTTAAGACACGGGCCCTCCAAATACTCCCACACGCAGCATGGCCAGTGACCAGGGATGATAGGAGTTGTAGTCCAACAACATCTGCAGGGCTGCATGTTGCCCACACCCACTTCCAGAGGAGTTTAAATCAGGTTACTGTCCCTGCCTCTCAGGCCACCTGGGGAGGGTGTTTCAAAGGGCCACCACGGACAGAGCCCGCCTCTGCGTTGCCCCCAAGAAGCAAGCCAGGTCTCCTCAGAAGCTCTGAAGCTTTGTTGCTGCCTTATGCCCGGACTGGTCCTTTGCTTTTCCTAGCTGGAGAAAGCAGGCGTTGAGCTTGGATGCCTGCCTGTCTGCCCACTCATAATTAAAGTCAGGAGGGAAAGGAGGAGAGGCAGGCAAGCAGGCAGGTATCAGCAGCTGCCCTGAAGACCCAGCGCTGGGTTTCCTCCAACTAGACTGCAGCAAACAGTACTGGGAAATGGTAGCATCTGTCGGGGTGGGGGGTGAGGAGTTGTGCAGTAACCCGGAAGCACTGAGAGAATTCTCACTTGCTACAGGAAGCTGTTTAATGGCCGGCTGGGGTTTGCTCCCCAGTGAAATCAGGGGAGAAGAGACCCTCTCACTTGCCCTCCCGATCTTGGCCTCGTAACTCCACCCAAAGCCGTGTCACAGCAGTGTTGCTCCTCTTTTTGTGTGCTGCAGCGCTTAAAAGAGTGTGAGACCAGGACCCAAATCCCCACTCAGCCAGGGACTTCATACTGGGTGACCCTAGGGGCCGGCCACTATCTCTTAAGCCCAGCCCACCTGGCAGGGTTGTTGTGAGGAAGAGAGCCACGTACGCCGCCTTCCGCTCCTTGGAGAAAAAAGGTGGAATATAAAAGTAATAGACAAAAAATGAGACCACCTCGTCTCTCTCGATGGCAATGCAGCTCCCCTCTGGCTTGTTCTCCTGGGCCACCACTAAGCTGATCTTCTGTATTTGCCCCTGGGCTCCGACGAGGAATGAAGCATTCGGCCAGGACAGATTTTGCTTCATCACCACTGCACTCTCTCTCCTCCTAGCCTGTGGTTTGGCTTAATGGCCTGCGCCACCGGAGGCGCCACGCCACACGAGCAACAACCCCATGCTCCCCTTCTGGACTTGCAGCTCTTGGGGGGGGGGATAAACCAAGGCGGATTCGCAAGATACTGCCTGGGTTGCTGGACTCGGGGACTTCCTTCGCAACCGATGCAAAAGGAAGGGGGAAGGAACCAAGAGGAAACGGGCACAGGGCCGCACAACACTGGGATGAAGAGCTCGGGGGCGGGAGTCTAGATCCCTGCTGATCAAGCTAATGGAAGCCAAGCCGACATTCCGCTGGGAACATTTCCTTATCCCAGGGCGGTCTAACATGCAGCCGTCCCCTGCAGCCTTCCGGAATCTGAGAAACTGAAGCTCTGGGCTTTGGGAAGGAGGCATGAGGGCTCTGACAGGTCCTAGAGCCCTCCACCCTGCTTCCCAAAGCCTAGTTAGTGCTTTCCCGGCTTTGGGGAGGAAGTGGGAGGGCTCTAGGACCCTGCCACAGCCTTGCCCCTCTTTCCCAAAGCCCAGTGCCATGCTTAGCAGGCGTTGGAAAGGCAGCATGAAGGCTGTGGGTGTTCCCCCCCCCTCAAATTTTGGCCTCTCTATCTGCGACAAAGCAGTGAGCAGCCCACAGGTTCCATGCTGAAGTACTCCTGTGGCCCACTTGGCCTGTCCTGCTCTAGATCTGCCCCACTCGCTGTTATCTCCTCCTGGTGACCAGCAGAGAGCCTTTCCCAGGAGATGGGTGGTCCGAGAGCTGTGACCTGACGTAGGTTTCCAAGCTTTCCCACTTACTCTCTGTGTCGGAATTTTTGCTAGTTGGAGGGATATAGGCATTTATAATTAGCAGTTTGCTGCCTCCCCATGATAAAAGTACAGCCATGGCTAGTTGATCAAGGGAAGGGAGCTCCTTACATGTGGCCTTTAGGCATAGTGAGATCAGGATACATAGCCCTCCTTTCAGTCTCCCTGGACCTCTGCCTGGGGCTGCATTTAATGCATATGGATAAAATCCCTCCAGCTCTATATTTTCTGCCATCCATGTCTCTTGGGAGGGCAAGAATATTAAAATTTTGGCGATAAAAAGGGATGTCTGTAGAATGAGAAAGACATCTGGCCCAACCGGCCACATTCCATGAGAGTGTATTTAAAGTATTGATTGGATCTTGAAATTTTGGGTGAGGGGTGCTCTCCGAGGATCTCCCAGGAGCAGGGGCATTCCTAGCCCCTTGGCTACCCGGGGCGGGAAGCCAAGAGGCACCCCCGGGGGCGGGGCGTCGCAGCGTGTGCGTGCGTCATGACATCATGATGCACACGCACAGCGCGATGCCCCGCCCCCAGGGATGCCGGGCGCCGGCTTCAGGAATCTCCTGAAGCCGCTGCCCGACACCCCCTTGGTGTGCAAGTCAGGGCAGTGAGAGGGGTGGGCCAGCGAGGAGGGGTGTCACCCCTCCTCGCTGGCCCGCCCCTTTCCATTGCCCGGCTCTGCAAGCCAGCCAGCCAGCGGCGGGAAAAGCTGCTGGAAGGGGGGGGGGGGGGCTATTTTCGGCGCTGCCGGGGTGGAGCCGCAGGGGCGGCCAGCGAGGGGGGGGTGACACCGCTCCTCGCTGGCCGCCCCTGCGGCTCCACCCCGGCAGTGACGAAAATAGCCTTTTTTAAAAAAAAACATTTTTTTAATTTTTTTTTTAAAAAAAACATTTTTTTTTTAAAAGCCCAAATTGTCATCCCCAGCAGGGCGCTGCCCGGGGCGGCCCCCACCCCCACCCCCTTGCTACGCCCCTGCCCAGGAGATGCTGCCAGGGCTGAACCAGCCTGCTGGCCGCATGCCCTACCATGAGCCACGCCCCTTTCCCAGGAGTTCTCCCCCTAGATCAGAAGCGGCCACTTCCTAGTGCAACCCAAGCTTCGAAGCGCAGCAGAGCCCTCCTGCCAAGCGCAAGGGGCCGCCCCACTCACCGCCTTCCCCGGCCTGGCCCACGTGCAGATGAGGCCCTCCTGGCAGGCGGTGATGATGCAGTCCTCCAGGAAGAGCAGCACCGTCAGCCGCTCGTGGGCAATCTTCTTGCAGACCAGGGGCTCCAGGAGGGGCACTTCGTTGATGCGGGGGCACAGCGCCGTGCCCAGGACCTTGGCCGTGTCCAGCTTGCTCCGGGGCACCACGTTGAGCTTGTCGTTGCTCTTGCTGATGTTGCCCAGGCTGTGGTAGCGCTTGTGCTCCTTCTCGGCGTTCTTGTCCTTCCGCTCCTGCAGGGTGAGCGTGGCGAACTTCCCGATGCTGAAGGGCACCGTGCCGTCGGCCACGTGGCTCTTGGCGGCGCTGGTGACGGCCGGGTGCGGCAGGCTGTTGGAGCGGGACAGCGAGCGGGGCAGGGCCCCCCCGCCTGGCTCGGCGGCCAGGTTGCTCCCGCCGCTCCCCGAGGGGGGGATGCCGGCGCTGAAGGTGTTGGTGAGCGTTCGGGCCCGGGAGAGCGGGTGGTGGGGGTACAGGACGTCCTCCGTCAGGTCCCAAAGGCAGAACTGGGTGTCCTGGCCGGCGGACCCAAACCGGTAAGTCACCGTGGGGGTGCTTTTGGTGCTGTGCTTAGAGAGGTGGGACAACGTGCTGCTGGTCCGCACCCTGCAGAAATTGGCAGAGTCCTGGATGTCCTCGTCGCTGCCGCTGAACTCGCCGCTCTCGTCGTCCTCCGTGCTGGTGGTGAAGGGGTCAAAGGCCACCGCGTTGACCCACGACTTGTGGCCGTGGCCCCTGGCGATGACCCGGCCCTCGGCAAAGGACCAGACCGTCACCAGGTCGTCCTCGCCGCCCGTCACGATGTAGCGCCCGTCAGGGCTCCAGCAGACGCACAGCAGCCCCCCAAAATAGCTCTTCATCATCCCCTGCAGGAGCATGGAGTCGAAGTGGAAGACGCGGAGGCAGCCGTCTTGGCTGACGCAGGCCAGGTAGCGGCCGTCGGGAGAGAAGGCAAACTCGTTCAGCGCTCCTTCGCCCACTGCCCACTTCAGCAGCGGGTTGCGGGCACTCTTGCTCTTGCAGGCGTAGACCGTGAAGCCCTCGCCCTGCTTGAGGAGGGTGTACTGGGGCGAGGCTGAGCCGCAGGGGTGCTCCACGTTGTACAGGTACAGGTGGCCGCTGGCGTGGGAAGCCAGGAAGAGGCTCTCCGTCTCGGGGATCCACTTCACAAAGGTGACCTTTGTCTTGTCAATCAGCCTCTGTCAGGTGGGAGGCGAGGAAAGGAGAAAGGTGAGGTGGGGCCATGGAGTTCCACCAGCCATTCAGGGCAGCCCTCCCTGCTTGAACTTGCTGGGAGCAGGCCCACAAATGTGCACCACACTCTCACTATGAAATATTTAACAGGAACGAGTCTCTTAACTGCCCTTACTGATCTCTAGGCAGAGATCATCAGCGCAGGCCAGGGAGTCAAGAAGAGGTTATGCAGAGCTACCGTTGCAACCCCCAGCACTGAACAGCACATTCAGAAGTAGCCTTGGGCCAAACTCCTGTGCCAACTTTGGCTTTAAGTACTTCTTTTTCCAAGGCATCGTTTCTGGGGCCCAGCTCTATGGCTATGAATTGGCAACATTTCCCAGCTGCCTTTCTGAAAAATCTCTCAGGGCGACTTAAGAATACAATCGACAAGCAGGCACATTAAACCACACTTCGATTGTTTACACCAACTAAAACTTGTAGCCCTACACGTTATAAGCAATTAACAGCAGAGATTAAGGGAAGGGCGACATTTAAACAGAGGCCCTAACCCAGTGATGGCTAACCTTGACACTCCAGATGTTTTGGAACTATAACTCCCATCATCCCTGACCTCTGATCCTGTTAGCTAGGGATGATGGGAGTTGTAGTTCCAAAACATCTGGAGTGTCAAGGTTAGCCATCACAGCCCTAACCCAAGCCCATTGACCTGGGAGGAATGAAATAAGAGACTCCCAACTGATCAGCAGCGACTCTGAATCGTTGCTTCTGCAGAACACTTTGGACTCACCTCCTCGTTGAAGAGCTTACTAGTATCCTTCTTGATGAGATCCAAGTACTGCACTTGCCCAGCCGAGAAGCCAACCAGCAGCGAGATGCTTTCGGAAGCAGCTGTGAACTGGTTGAAGTCGTGGCAAGTGGGCTGCGTCCCCTTATAGATCCGCTTGTCAATGGGCTTCTTCAGGTCTATAGACTGGAAAGCCAGCAGAAATAGAATGGGTGGGAGGTTAGACTGCAGGAATCAAGCACTGGAACGGAATCTGACATGGAAGCAAGAGATGGGAAAGCCATCTGCCGACACTTCCTTCCCTTTGCATAAGGAACACAGGGAGTGCCTACAGCTGTGTGTGGAGCAGAAGCAACGGCCTCGGAGCACACAGAGCCCTCTCCGGAGACAGGCACCGACCCCACATTTCTCGGCCTTTCAGCAACTGCCGTTCTCCACCCATTTCGTATCGGCTACCTGCATAAACTTTGCAAGCAAGGCTACAATAGTCACTCGCCCCACACCAACCACTTTGTGGTCTAACAGCTGCTGGTGGGAAGGAGCCTTTATTAAGCTCTCCTGCCTGGTTACGCTGAAGCGATTCTCAGTTGCCACAGGAGACCACAGCTCCAAGTTAAGCAACAGCATCCTTTTGTCATTTTGCATTCGCTTTCCCTGGCCATCGGACCGGCAAATACCTCTGCAAGCAACCGATTCTCCCTCTTGCGAAGAATTGACTCCACACACCTCCGGCTTCTGAGATTAGCCCCGACCAGCCCATTTCCTTACCATTTCTGAGCCCCGTTCTCCTGCCACCGTAGCCTCCTCTTCCACATCACCCCAATGCCTTCCCACCTGCTTCTGCCCATCTCCCGGCAGCCTGGCTGCGCCTTCCCTCCCCGCACCCCCAGCTGCCCTTTCAACATCCTCCTCTTCCTTGCACGCCCTTCCTCGGCTTGACTACAAAACACACACACACAACACCCAGATACTGGGATAGAGAACGAGGCTCTCAATCCCAGGGCTGCGGGTTCGAGTTCCAAAAGATCCCTTTTGCATGGCCAGGGGTTGGACTAGAAGACCCTCGTGTTAGCTACTACGATTTGAAAACTGTCTCCATCTTTTCTGGTCCTACCCCCCCCCCCACCAACCACACCCTAAACCTTCCTCTTCTGCATACCTGCGTACCCACACGTCCTCCCGCTCCTCACCTGGCCCAGCCCCACCCCACCCATCACCCCCCTCCCTCTGACCTCCCCCCCCCCCACCTCGCGGGCGCTCACCCTGCGTCCCCGCCCCGGTGCGCCCCCGGAGCCCGAGTAGAAGTACAGCTCCCGGCCCAGGTTGAAGCAGACGCGGCTGCGCTCGGCGGCCAGGCCCACCGGGTCCCCCTCCCCGCACGGGTCGCCGCCGCCGCCTCCTCCCCCCGCGGCCCCCGCGGCCGGGCTGAGCCGCACCAGCGAGAGGCGCACGGGGGGCAGCGAGGGGGCGGGCGGCGCGGGGGCCCCGACGGGCACCCCGGAGGGCGGCGGGGGCGGCGGCGGCGGGGCGGCGGCCGAGGCGGGGGCGGCGGGCGGGGCGGGCCTGGCGCGGGGCTCCGGGGCCCCCAGCAGCCGGTAGGAGCCCTCTCGGGTGCGGAACTGGCTCTTGATCTCGTGCGGCGGCTGCGGCGGGGACGGGCCTCCGTCGGGGACCGGCGCTGCCGCCGCGGCTGGGGCCGGGGGAGCCAGCGCCGCCGCCATCTTCCCGCCGGGCCGCGGCCGCCGCCTCCTCCTGCTGCTCCTGCCTGCCTGCCTGCCGGAAGTCGCGACCCGCGGCTCACCTCGCCGCGCCCGGAAGCTGCGCCGCGGCGCCTTGGCAACGCCGGAGGGGGGCGGTGAGAAGGGAGGTTGCTGGGCGACGGGGGCCCCGCCTCGCTGGAACGTTGGGCGGGGCTTGGGAGAGGGCGAGGCCCTTAGCAACCCAGGGAGGATGCGGGCCTTAGCAACGGGGCCTAGCGCTTAACAGGCCTGCCTCAGGAGCAAAGAGGATGGAGGGGCCTTCGGAAGTGGGATGCCTCAAGGGGCCGGAGAGTAGCAGCACAAGAAAGGTCCTTCTCTGCAGTGGCTCCCTGTCTGTGGAATGCCCTCCCAAGGGAGGCTCATCAGGAATCATAAGACAAGAGTTACCAGTGGGAGAACACTTCAATCTCCCAGGGCATTCTAGACAAGATCTCAAAGTAGCTGTCTTATTGCAAAGGAATTTCAGAAATAGACCGGAAAGAGAAGTTGCTGAATTGCAACTTATTACCAAACTTAAAACCATGGAGAGACCTGGTTTGAATAGAGACATTGGATTCTTATCTCATTATACATGACAGAGCTATTTTTAGCCATCTCACCCCTTGCTTTTTCCTGTAAGACTAATTGCAGTCATTAAACAGCTATCAGCCTATCACCCATTCCCACCACCCCTCTGAGTAATACCCCTCCCACCCTCTCACTATATACAAGGGTCTGGTGACTTCTGTTTCAGTGTATCTGAAGAAGTGTGTATGCACACGAAAGCTCATACCAAGAAAAAACTTAGTTGGTCTCTAAGGTGCTACAGGAAGGAATTTTTTTATTTTGTTTCGACTACGACAGACCAACACGGCTACCTTACCTGTAACGGGCGCCTTCATTATACACTTTTAGGCGCCAGGCAAAAACGTTCCTTTTTAACCAGGCATTTTGTTGATCTGATTTACATTCTATGCCCTTTTAAAATGTGGTTTTTTAGGGTGGGGTGGGGTTATTGGGATATTTCTTTTATTTTGATTATATAATTTGTGGTTTTATATTTTTTGAACCGCCCTGAGACCTCCGGGTATAGGGCCTTATTATAAATTCAATAAAAAAATTTTTGACAGCGCCAGGCTTTTCTAAGCCATCTCCTTCCTCCTCCTCCTCTCAGCCCCACCCAAAAAACCAACCATATTTACTACCTCCAAGGCACATGAAGTTCAAGGCAATTTACATATAGCATCAGCTGTGTTTACCCAACTAACAGATTATCTCTTTTTTTTATAATTAAGAACTACACCGCCCCACTTTACGCAAGCAGGATAAAAAAAACCTCCAGTATAGACAGAAAAGCAGTTGAGACCCGAGATTCTTTATTTAGAAATCTATTCCAATTTATTCTTATTTTCCTGGTTCCTTTCCCAGTTAACCCCTCCCCCCCCCCAATCTTCTTTTCCTGAATCATCAGCTGTCTGCTTTCTGCTCTTGCTCCACAATGGGGTCCGGCAGCTCCTCTGCTGGGCTGGGAGAGTTTGCAGCCAGAGCAGCGGAAGGGGCAGGAGTTGGTGCCTCACCGTCTGCGGCCGGCTCCTCCTCCTCCAGGGAGAGGGAGAGGGTGGCTTGCTTGGCTGTGGGTGGCTTGCTTGAGGATCCCTCATCTGAGCTGCTGCTGCTACTACTGCTGCTGCTGCTACTGCTGCTGCTGCTGCTACTGCTGCTGCTGCTGGCTGCTCCTTCTTTGCTCTGCAGCTCCTGGGGAAGAGACCAAGAAACAACCATCAGTGTGCAGAAAAGCCAAGCGCTGCCTGGCTCTGAATGAGGCTCCTCTCAGAACTCGAAAGGCAGAGAAGCTCAACATCACTTGTGTCAAAGAGTGCTGTCCTCGGAATTAAGCCGGCTTTCAAGGAGATGCCTGTCTGAACCAGATACGGTTTCGGCGGCTTGCGCTGCATCTATAATCCTCTCGGCAGGGAATGACAGAAATCCAAGACACAACTTTCATAGGTGGAACTACAGGAGGTTTGATGGCCACTTCACTGACAAGCAAAAAAGAAGCAGCTGCGGTACCTTGGGTGGCCAGGGGCCATCTAAGCTGGAATCCAGCTGGGAGCTGTCTCCTCCAAAGCTCTCGTCTTCCTCCTGCATGCTGATGAAGATGGTGGGAGTCTCCGCTTCAGGCACCTCCTCCTGCAAGTCCACAGATTCCTCGGAAGGGAGTGGGGTCTGGGGGGCTGCCAGGCGGGGAGGCTGCTGCTGCTGCTGCTTCAGTTTCTGCTCCTCCTCCAGCTGGCGCTTGAGGGCCTTCTCCTGCGCCAAGCGCAGGGCAATCATATCCTGCGACACGCGAGGCAGGAGGGGCTGAGGCTCCATTTCTTCCTAGGATTGGCATTGAGCTGCGTTAGGCCCTGAAAAGTGTCCACTCCTTTTTCAAACCCCTTTCTAGTTTGGGTGGGGGGGAATGAGTGCACCACGCTCCTAGCACTGGGTCCTAATTCCCAACACTGTTCTGTGGTGGATCCCTCCCTCCCCACACTGGGCCTCTATTTCTATATCTAATACGGGGAAGGAAGGTAGCCTGGCTTCCCTTCTGTGAAAGTGTTCCAAAACATGCAGAAATAAAAGAACACTACACAAAACTTGTTTGCATCAAGGTCTCAGAGTTCGGGCTAAGCTGCGCTGTCTCTAAACACTGCGATCACGTATCTGCAGTGCTGCAGGCTTGCAAAAATAAAAACCATTGCGCTTCTGCTCCCATTTGCAAACTTTGACTGGACATCAATGAAGTGGTTCTTTCTACCCTCCAAGGCCCTTTTGAGTCTCTCCACAGTGCTTTGCTCCTCCTGCCATCAACCACTCAAGCTGCGCTCCTATGTAAGCTCACATAGGAGCATAAGCCCCACTGAACACAGTGGGAGCGACTGCCAAGTTTCACTGAAGGTCACAGAAACAGAAATCCAAAGACAGATGAATTGTCCTTCACACTTCCCTTCTCTCCACCCTCCGTTTCTGGTGTTCCCAACACGCTGAATGCTCACTATGCACGTTAATGTAACCTGGCATAACCCACATTTGTTCAATGCTATGAGCTCCGCCTCCTCCCTGCCCACCGTGTGCTCTGACCTCTTTCTCTCTTCTCAGCTCCTTGGTCCTGGGCGGGGCTGAGCCCCTCACCTCCTCCAGAGGCTGCAACTCCATCCCTTCAATGTCTTGCTTGTTGCTGGCTTCTAGGATGGCCATGGTGGAATTGGGAACGTGAGCTTGCTGGTGGAGAAAAAGCAGAGGGGGGGCCTCATCCAGACGTGCGCCAATCATTGCATTTGAAAGTATTCTCTCAAAACAAGAGTCAAGCTTGTTCTCTCTGATACTTTCACACATACCCTATCTTGGTTAAAATCCTACTGGGTTGGTTGAACAGAAGTTCATTAGTACGTTCTGCAAGAAAACCTGTTTTAGACTTCGTGGTCTTATTTAAAATTACTGTTCTGGACTGGAGATGCGTGCATGTGAATATTATTGATGTAAAGGTAAAGGGACCCCTGACCATTAGATCCAGTCATGTCTGACTCTGGGGTTGCGGCGCTCATCTCGCTCTATAGGCCGAGAGCCGGCATACAGCTTCCGGGTCATGTGGCCAGCATGACAAAGCTGCTTCTAGCAAACCAGAGCAGCGCACGGAAACACCGTTTACCTTCCCGCCAGAGCGGTACCTATTTATCTACTTGCACCTTGACAGGCTTTCGAACTGCTAGGTTGGCAGGAGCAGGGACAGAGCAACGGGAGCTCACCCCGCTGCAGGGATTCGAACCGCCGACCTTCTGATCAGCAAGCTCTAGGCTCTGTGGTTTAACCCACAGCGCCATACTATTGATGTAGTATTGGGTTTTCTTGTATCTTCTGACCTATCCCAACCTCCGCTGTAAGGACTGAGTTCTTTAGACCAGGGCTGGGGAGCCTATGCCCCTCCAAACGCTTTCTGACACCAGCTCCCTTCAACTCCAGCCAGGGTGCCCAATGGGATGATGGGAGTTGTAGTCCAACATCTGGAGGGCCACAGGCTCCCCAGCCCTGATTTAGGTAGGAAAGGCCTGCATGTGTGGGATCTTTGTCTTCAGCAGTGCCTGTCCAGGGAAGAGCGTAGCACAGACAAGGAGCAGGAACCAAAAGACCGTAATAAAAGTCTCTGTGTATCTTAATATATCATGCCTTCTAGTGGGTTTGTAATTGTGGGCTGCTTTGGGAGCCAATCCTAGCTAAAAAATGGGATATAAATATAATACAGTAAAATGAACCAACAAGTTATGGTATTTTTTGCTCCACAACGCGCACCGGACCATAACGAACACCTCGTTTTTAGAGGAGGAAAACAAGAAAAATATTTTTTTTCTGGTTTTCCTCCTCTAAAAGGCTGGGAGGGAGGGAGGGAAGAGAGAGAGAAGGAAGAGAGAGAGAGGAAGAGAGAGGAAAAGAAGGAGGGAGAGAGGGAGGGAAGAGAGAGAGAGAAGGAAGGATGGATGGAAGGAGAGTGGGGAAGCATCTTCCTCCCTCCCTCCTTGTGCTCTCCAGGGGCGGGGGAGAAACGGACATCCCGAAAGCAGCGCTTTCGGGCTAACTGTTCCTTTCCCCCCCACTCCTCCACACCCGCCAGGACAGTGCGAAAGGGGGCGGGCGCGGAGGGGTGGGGGGAGGAATGGACATCCCGAAAGCGCTGCTTTAGGGCTGTCCGTTCCTCTCCCGCCCTGCCGGGAGCCATGGCTCTGGTGGCAGAGGCATCCCTCTGCTTAGACTGCAGTGGCAGCCGAGGGATCCTGCTGCCGGCCAGTGCCTTTGCTCCATAACGCATACAGACTTTTCCCCTTACTTTTTAGGAGGAAAAAAGTGTGCGTTATGGAGCAAAAAATACGGTACCTCTTATGATTCTTTAAACCAGAGCTTTCCAAACTGTGTGTCATGACACATTAATGTGTTGGCTGCTGTGTGTCACGCGAACGCTCCCCGTGCTCCTCCTGGGGCTGGAAAGGGGTTAGTTTAACCTCCGACTTGCTAGTAAAACTGAATGACTATGTCACACAATGAGGCGTGTCTAGAATGTGTGTCAGCAACATGAAAAGTTTGGAAAGCTCCGCTTCAAACAATGCCCTTCAAACTGCGAACTTTGATTTTAAAAAGGCAGCTATGGATTAGACACCCTGGATTTTGTTTTGACTCGAATAGCCTCTCCCCCAGCTCTCTGCAGGACCATGTGCTCTGCGACTGCAGCTTTCTTTGGGGCAGTACCTGATGTGGGGTGAAGGAGCGGACATGGGCCAGCAGAGGCTCCCGCAGCTCTGGGCACTTCTCGAAGACGGCAGTGAGCTGCTGTGGAGGTAACTGGAGGATGACTTGGAAGGACTGGGGCTTGGTCCGCTGGCAGCATTTGATGAAGCCCTCCCAGACCTTGGGGTACTTCCACACCTAGGGGAGGAAGGGAAAAAGTTAAAATGCGGCACCAGCAGCCAGAGCCTGCTCTGTGTCTCGCCCCAGTGGCCTAAGGTTCAACAGGCTGAACGGCCTGTTTCCAGCAGTGGCCGCCAGCCAGATGCCTCTGGACGGGTCACAAGCCAGGCAGGAAAGCACTGGACTTCCCCTATAGGCCAACCAGTATGCAGAGGTATAGGGGCATCTGTACACGGAGGTTGCATTTCTCTATCGTGACGTCGTGGGCACCCACAGGCCTACGCTGCATCAGTCTGTCCAATTTTTTTTTAAAAAAAAGCCATCTACAACAGTGTCCTTTGCTACTCAAGTTTTTCTCCCTCTTATAACACTAGAACTCGTGGACATGCTATGAAGCTGAATGGTGGAAGATTCGGGGAAAGCTCTTTGTGTAGGGAAGTTTTTTATGTTTATTGCTGTATTGTGTTTGTAATAGTTATTACAAACACAATACAGCAATAGGTAGGTAGCCGTGTTGGTCTGCCGTAGACGAAACAAAATAAAAAATAAAAATAATCAAAATCAAAATAATCAAAAACAAAAACAAAATAAAACAAGTTCTTTCCAGTAGCACCTTAGAGACCAACTGATGCATGCACATGAAAGCTCATACCAATAACAAACTCAGTTGGTGCTACTGGAAAGAATTTTTTTATTTTTTATTTTGTGCTGGTAATGTTCGGTTGGGAGCCACCCAGAGTGGCTGGGGAAACCCAGCCAGATGGGCGGGGTATAAATAATAAATTTATTATTATTAATTATTATTATTATTATTATTTATTATTAATGCACGGCAGTTAATCTATGGAACTCCCTGCCACAGGAGGCAATGATAGCTACCAACCTGGGTCGCTTTAGAAGAGCACTGGACAATGGCTATCAATGCCTACTAGCCACAAGGCTCAGAGGCAGCAATGCTTCTGAATACCAGTTTCTAGAAGCCGCAGGAGGGGATCCTGTTCTCGGATCCTGCTTGCGGGTTTCCGACAGGCATCTTGGTTGGCCACTGTGAGAACAGGATGCCGGACTTGACAGGCCACTGGCCTTACAATATCTTGTGTGCTGGGCTGTTCCTCCCACCCTCGGAAGATATTTTTGGTTCTGCGGGACACGCAGTAAGAGACCTCCCTCTGCCCCCAACGGAGTGAATCTGCCGAAGCAGTTCCCTTAGAAGAGTGGCCGCATTGCCCAGAAGTGCTGCCCTCTGCAGCAATGAGTCCAAGAAGCAAAGGACGACAGGAACCTGGCTGCAGAGGACAAAGGCAGGTCTTCCCTGCGTCCTTCTCACCTGCTTCAAGATGAGTCGGGAGAGGATGTTCATGACGAAGCCGCCCAGGCGTGGGTACATCGTCAGTGACTGGATCACAGTCCGCATAAGGAGCATGGGCAGCGGGTTTTGCTCCATGAGCTGCTGCATCACCACGGCCAGCACCTCAGACGTGTACACGTTGCGCTCAGCGAAGCACATGTTGGTGGCTGCAAGCAGGGAAATGGAGAAGATCAGCTGCTGATGCCGCTGCAGAAAACTCAGAGCAGCTGCCGCAAGGTAACAGGGGCAGGGGAGCCCCAGAGGTCAGAAGCTGCCCGTTCTTTTATGACAGGAGTGGGGAAGCCTTTGGGCTCTGCAGGTGTTGCTGAACTACAGTTCCCATGAGCCCCAGCAAGCAAGTAATGGGAGTTATAGTTCAGCAACATCTAGAGGGCCAAAGGTTCCTCACATCTGCTTAGGGGGAGAAGCAGGACTCCATGCTTCCTAATAGATGTACAGTGGTACCTCTAGATATGCACACCTCTGGTTGCGTATCTTTCAGAATGCGAACGTGGCAAACCCGGAAGTATTTTTCTTGCGCAGAAGCGGCACCTCTGGTTGCGAATTCCTCTGGATGCAGCCAGACCTCCGGAACAGATCCCGTTCGCAACCGGAGGTACCACTGTACAGGACTGGGATAAAAAATAAACTCCAGCACTTGCAGCCAGTTGAAGTGTATGAATTTCCTCTATGGATGTAATTTCGCGAATGGAAAAATGTATGGGGAAATTTAACCAATGTGTCTTGAAAGGGTGGGTTTATTTGTTGTTGTTTTTTTGCAGCCATGGCAGCCCAAAATATTGAACACAGAGAACAGGAGAAATGCTAGGGGGATTCTAAACAAGCAACTGAATTCTCCCTTACCTTTGATGATGGACTTCATGTCACACTTGGTGGAGTCGATGTTGTGGAGGGCAATCAACAACTCTCCAGGATTCAGAGGAGAAACTGCAGAGTTGCCTTCACCTGTCGGGATCGATGCCAATGAAGAGATCAGCCATTGACGGAGCAGATGGTAAAGCCAGCCAGTCTGCTGATCCCTTCCAAACCAAGCAAACCTCCCTCCCCCACAGCCTCAGGACACCCTTTTGAGCAGACCCGCCGGCAGCCACGGAAAACTCAAGGTGGCCAGGATTCCTACCGTGTTGCGTTCCCAACAGGCGGTTGAAAACTTCCTTCACGACAATGGGGTTCAGCTTAATGAGCTTCGGCAGGGCCTGGATCACCTCTTTCTGGAAAGGAAATGCAAGAATGCACATCACACTTGACCACACCCCCAGAGGAGAGAGACCTAACCCCATCAGGTATAGGCACCACAAACAGAGAAGGGGCATACTCAGGGATACTTAATGGAAGCAGCGGGGACAGGGAATCCTTCCTGCAAATCGCTAGAGAGCACACAGAAGCCGTCTCCTCCATTGCTAATCTCCGGGGTCCTTTTCCCTCACTCCCATCCTTGTGCCATCTTCCCCATGGCTCCCCTCATCTCTGTCACTCAAGCAGGGCTCCCTCTCGTCCTTTAAGCCTCTTCTCAATCCCCACTTCTTAGGAAGTTTCCCCCTGGATTAACTCCTCCACATCAGCACCCAAGGGGAGAGGAGACTTAGCTGTAAACCTCTAAGCTCTCTCATTTGCACAATCCTCGTTTCCTCAACTTCTGTTCCACCAACTTTAAGTCTGCACTGGATTCACTAAAGTGCACACATCGGTAAGAAGGAAGAGCTGTTTTAAATCCCGACATGTTACGTGTTGGCTGTCCCTCCTTCGTCTACCGTACTTTTAGGAAAGTTGTTTGTCTGCTATGTGCTTGGACACCTCTTGAGATATCGTTCCCAATCTCCCATGGTGGTTCCCAAAAGCAAGGAGCAGATTTTCTTCTTTGTCTTGATACAATGGCACGCCATTTTGAATCCAGATGGCAGACTAGACTTTTCAAAACTGCACTTTTGGGGGGGGGGGTTGTTGAGCCAAGGACAAGGCTGCTAGTTCGAAATAACCTGCATATTGTAAATATTGTAAAATGGCTCAAGGCCAAGATAATATTGGCGGGGGTGAGAGGGGGGAAGTATTGCAGATCATCAGCAAGCCTCCAGCTGAGCCTCAGAAAGTACCTTCTCCAAACCATTGAGGACAGGGATAAGGAACCGGACGTCTGGGAGCCTCTTGTTGTACAGATCTCGAACTCGCTTCACAAGCTCTGGAGAGGGGGGAACTAAGTGGAGAAAAATCACATTAGATTGTGTGACTGAACAGCAGTTCTCAAGCTTGGGCTGCTTTGCATAGCCCGTATCCCAGTTCCACAGCATGGATCAGAGGCAACTACTTGTGTGGAGTTGCCATGAGCCACCGTGAGGCCTTTGTAGCGGACAGCACCTAAATATCAACGCTGAAGTAACTGTACCTTTGTCTGTTAGGCTGTGCAGACAGCGGGTCACCAGGGTCTCTGCCCCTTTGGGGCAGTTTTTAACCAGCTTGAGCAGCTCCCGGGAATTCATCCCCATCCCACGGATCTGGAAGCGATAGGAAAAGATAAACAAAAGGATGGTTTGTGGGGTGGGGCGGGGGACGAGAATGCAAGGAAAGGAGAGCTATCTACTGTAATGGCCCGAATATAAGCCACACTTTCCCCCCCAAATTCCGACCGTGGAAAGTTAAAGTCTGGCTTATATTCGCGGCCTTATGCCGCCAGAAAGCAGTGCGGCTCCCCTCTCCCAGGAAGCAGCCCAAGAGCGCGGGGAGGGAAGGAGCGCGGGGCAACGGCGCCCAGCCTGCCTGCCGCTCCCAAACCTCCCCTGAGTCATCGGAATGAAGGGGGGGAAGGCCACCGGCAAAGTGGCGTGGCTCTCACCCCCCACCCCCCGCAGAGAGCAGCCCGGGAGTGCGGGGCAATGGCACCCATCCCATGCACAGTTCCCAAGCTGCCAAATTTTAAAGGTGCAGCTTATTTGCGGGTGCGGTTCATATTCGGGCCAATACGGTACAAAGAACGACGGTGGAGCGCCCAGTACCCCTCTCTAGCCGACTCACAGGCTGCTCAATAACCCTGAGGACAGTGCGTTTGATGTCAGCAATGGCCTCCGTGTACACAGACGCCAGTTCGTGGATCAGTTTGTGGTTCTGGGGAAGGAGGGCCAAGTAGAGATAGAGGCATTGCTTGATGGTCTCTTCTGTCCAAGGAGCAGCCACTTCTGCAAGGCAAAAAGAGGGTTGGGAAGAAAAAGACCGAGAGCCAAAGGATTATGCAGAGTGTCAGATGCCACAGGGACAGGCTCCTTGCCATTCGCCACAACTAGGGAAATAACAGCTGTGAAATGGGAAAGATCTCCTTTTGGAGTTCCTGTTGTATAAGTTAAAGGTGGGGGAGCCATGAACCTAGAAAAGCCTCTTTTACATGTGATGCCATTTGAGCATGGGGGGAAACGAATGCCATCACCTGTCACATACAGAACCACAGAACTGTAGAGTTGGAAGGAACCACCAGGGTCATCTAGTCCAACCCCCAACAACCAGGAATCTTTGCCCAACATGGGGCTCGAACCCACGGCCCTGAGATCAAGGGTTTCGTGCTCTACGGACTGAGCTATCCCAGAGGTTCAGAACACATGCACTGTTTTGCATCACGGTGAAGGCTCCATACAGGAAGCAGTTTCACATGCGACACTTTCTAAGTGGCGATGGGGACTGTTTCACCCCTTGCCATTATCTTTTGGCCAAGCCACCTGCCCACGGACACAACTGGATCTGGTGCGGCCCAGTTACCTGTATCTTTGTCGGCGCCAAAGAGAACAGAGGGAGGATTGGGGTGGACCAGGAGCTGCAAATAATTAAGTGCAAACTTCTCCACATATTCCCGCAGCTGGTCCTTCTCGTACATCCGCTTGATGAACAGGAGCGCTTGCTGGCGAACCTGAGATGGGAGGCAGGGGTGGCAAAAGATGGGGTCGTTTGACAGTGCACTAGCAAGCTTCAGGAATCCCAAGGATTTTTTTAAAAACCAACTCCAAATTTGAGATTATTTTTAAGGGCTCTTCCACACTTACACTCTCTGCCCTGCCCCTGGGGACTTTCTCTGCAAAAAAAACACTCTTTCATGCTGAATAGGAACAAAGAGCAACTCAGGTTTTCTGCAGATTGCCTTTTGCTCTGATTCAATGGTAAAGAGCAGGTTTTTGCGAAGAAAGCACCGGGGGACAGGGGGGAGCACTCTGACATGATGCTTTTTAAAGCATGGACCTGTGCCTAGAAATGCAGCATGAAAGGAAGTCTGGATGAGCCCTAGTATTCTTTGGTTCTAGTTCCCACTGTGAGCAAGTTCCAGAGCTGACATGCCCTGAAAGGAGAGCAAAGGCAAGAAGTCTAAGAGGGTTGGAGACAGAAAATGTACGGGCATCACCAAGGCTCTCAGTCACCTTGATCAGCGAGGGATGTAGCCTTTTTCTAAGGGCACAATGCCCCCAAAGTACCACCAAGTCCACGCTCTGTTGCCCAGCACTGGTCCACTCCCAGAGCACCTTCCAGATGACCATAACACCATTGTAAAATCACAGCAAGTACAGTGGTACCTCACCTAACGAAGATAATGCGTTCCGACGCGATCGTCGTTAGGCGAAAAAATGCGTTCGGCGAATCCCCATAGGAACACATTGGGGAAAAATTCGTTAGTCGAAGAAATCCTATTCAAAAATTCATTAGTCGAAGAAATCCTATTCAAAGCAGCCGCGACGTCTTTTCTTAAGTCGAAGAAATTCGTTTCCGGCGGCTATTTTGTTTTGCCGGAAGTCATTCGTTAGGCGAAAAAGACGTTAGGCGAGTTATTCGTTAGGCGAGGTACCACTGTAGTTAAATACTCCAGCGTGCAACAAAATTTAAAAGGCCTGTTACTCTGGTGTCCTGCTTGCATGCTTCCCGGGTGCATCATTGGTCACTGTGAGGGCATGATGCTGGGCTAAATTAACCTCTTACTCCACCCCACCCCAGTCTCTTCTTTCGGCAGGAACCAAAGTGATAATAAAGATGGCACCAGGCCATCTCTTCAAGAGGTTCCAAAGTCAAGGTGCCACAGCTGAAAAGGCCCTCCAGCCACCACCCAGCTTACTTCGTATAAGCAGAGCTATGCCTCTGAGGGTGATCTTAGTAGCTAAGCAGGTTCATGTAAGAGTAGGCAGTCCTGCAGGCAACCTGGTCAGTTAGGAGCAGCTTGCAAGCTTATTTCAGCTGCATTGCTCGGACCGCACCACATCACCAAAGAGACAGGCTCAAGGCTCACCTTGTCCTTCTCGTGGGAGCTGAGATCCAAGAGAACATGCAGATATTGGAACTGCCTCGACGGGCGCTTGAAGATCAGGTCCCGAAGCGTCGACATGCCCAGGTACGTCCGGCTCTGTAGGAGAGTTGCAAAAGAAGCCCTGAGCATGTGCAGTTTATGTTTTGGGCAGTGTGCGTGTGTGCGTATACAGTGGTACCTTGGCTGTCAAATGGCTTGGCTCCCAAACAAATCGGCTCCCGAACGCTGCTAACCTGGAAGTGTTCCGGTTTGCGAATATTTTTTGGCAGCCTAACGTACAACGCAGCTTCTGGTTGAGTGCAGGAAGCTCCTGCAGCCAATAGGAAGCTGCGCCTTGGTTTTCAAACAGTTCCGGGAGTAGAACAGACTCCCAGAACAGATTCCCAGGGAGGCTGTCAGTTTGGGGGAAGAGTAACAGTGTAAAACAGTCGGCGGCTCGAATCCCCACGACGGCGTGAGCTCCTGTTGTTCGGTCCCTGCTCCTGCCAACCTAGCAGTTCGAAAGCATGTCAAAGTGCAAGTAGATAAATAGGTACCGTTCCTGCGGGAAGGTAAACGGCATTTCCATGCGCTGCTCTGGTTCGCCAGAAGCGGCTTAGTCATGTTGGCCACATGACCTGGAAGCTGTACGCTGGCTCCCTCGGCCAGTAAAGCGAGATGAGCGCCGCAACCCCAGAGTCGTCCGCGACTGGACCTAACGGTCAGGGGTCCCTTTACCTTTTTAACAGTGTAAAATGTTTAAACTTTTAAACTGTGGCCGGGGGGCGGGGGAACCCACATGCTGTTTCCAACAAGCCATAACTAACTATGTGCCAACCTTCAGACAACTTCGCAGGGATGCTTTTGTGAAACAGGAGCGAGTTGGAAGGAAGCGGCAAGGTCAGAACAACCAATCCAGCAACCTATTTTTGCGGGTCCCAGAAGCTTTCGTTACATTTCTTCTAGTTTGGGGTAGGATTACTGGTAGGAATGCCTTTTATAATTGCCCTAAAACATGTCAAGTATACTATGCTGGCCAGACCCCGGTGCTTCAGCGGACTTTCCTCCTCTGCAACCTTGTGAGGCTATGGAGGGAGCTCTAACATGAACCCCGGCTGGTATCTTATTAGGGATGCACCTCATCTTCGCAGTACTTCCGAATCACTTCCAGGGCACTCTCGGTGATCAGTGGGGCCTCAAGTACCACCTTGGTAAAGATCCTGTGTGAGGCAAAACAACAACAACAGAAAAAGGTCTTGGTCACCGCCAGGAGCTTAGAAAAAAAATAATCAGAAATAACTTTATTATTTTATAACTAGGGATGCAACATTTTAAGTTGGTGGCCTCTACAGTCCTGTAGTCCCCTCGGGAAAGCATTCCAAGGGCCAGAACCAGAAAAGGATGGAGGAGAGCAAGAACCTCCAGTTCTTCCCACTTCTCAGGTTTTATGATAGCATCCTACTTTGGGCTCCCAGTACGTTTCCGAGCACAATTCAAAGTGTTGGTGTTGACCTTTAAAGCCCTAAACAGCCTTGGCCCAGCACAACACACCTGTTTCTGACCGCTCCTCTTCCTTTCCCAACATCACTACCACCATCCAATCGACAGACAGACCCGCCCACAAACGCTACTGTTGACTCCGCCGGCAGGTATAGAGCCACGCGGGCTGGAATCGCCATTTTCGCCGTTTAGCCAAAAATGGGAGGGACAAACGGAGAACATGTAGACTGAACTTCAACGAGATAAAGTATAAGTAAGGATACCCTTTCTCTTTCATACTGTATCTTACTTTTCCATTTCACCAAATCAGCCACAGCAAGGTGTGGCCGGGTCAGTTAGTGTTTATGATAAATGCTTTGAAATATTCTTGAGGGGGGGAGCTTCACCTTGGGTCACCATGGCTTATATTGGGATGCATTTGGCAGCTTACCCCTCTTGCTCTCAAAACGTCTGGCAGACATGGGGTTAAAGAGGACACCAAATAATCAAAGGGGAGGTTTTGTGTCCCTGAACCTCACCCCCCCCACCTCTACAAGGCCCCAACTACCCACCCATCTTTTTGATCCGGCTTCTCCTGCAGACCAGAGAGCAGGCCAATGAGACACTCGTCGTAGTTGTCGAGCGAGCCAGAGGGGTATTGGCTCAGGTAGGCGTTGTACTCCTGGTACAACCAGGCGAAGGCGAGGTCCAGGCGGTTGCGGATGTCGTCCAGGATGAAGGTCAGGACTTCGCTCTTGAGAGGGACCTCGAACTGGGTCACCAGAGAAGAGAGGATCTTCACCCGGGCCTGCGAAAGAAGGGAGCTGGCGAAGGTGAGGCGGAGATGCTGGACCCAACCAGGATCCCACCACGCCAAGGCTGCAGGAGACACTTACGTGGGCGGCCCCGCTGCAGGCCACGGCCTTCTCGGAGCGCAGGATCCGCTTCACGGCCGCCTGCTTCAGCTTTTCCATCTGCGCGTCCGTGAGAGGCTTGATCACATCGCTCAGGCGGAAAATCTTCTTGCGGCCGGAGGCACCGGCCAACCTGGGAAGAAGCAGGCAGGAGAAAGGAAAACATATCAGCCTCTGAAGGGCAGGCAGAGAAGAAGCTCAAGTGAAGAGGGTGCTTTATCCAACCAATGCCCCATGTCTTATTTGCAAGGATTTGGGGGAAACCTTTGCAATTACGCAGTGGAATTGGAAACAGGGGGAGGGCACAGTTCACGAAAGTGGGGGATCTTCCAGCAGCTGGAAACAGAAGCTGAGCGGCCACTCGGGAAGGGATTTGCAAAAATCAAAGGAGACTGCTCCTGCGAGAGCTGGTTGCTCAAAGCACATGCCTTCTTGCGCACAACCAGCCCAGGAGAGCAGCATGGAGACCGCAGTGGCCACCAGCCGGAGAGGTTACATTAGTTTTCTATGAAGCTCCATCCACATACAGAGTGCTTTGAAATAGAGACAAAGCGAGAGGCCAGTTCCCGGTCCCCACGGGGCTTGCAATCTAGGATAAAGGTTATGAAAGCCGAGGTGAATGGGAAGAAATCGTTCCAACTTTTTCTGACAGGTCTCCGGTTTTCGTAGATTCATCTATAACTGTAGTCTCGTAACTTTAGGACCATGCTGCAACCTTGATAAACTCATATACAAATTAAAATAGGAATCTGCCTCCTGCACGTTGTCTGTACTGACTGGTGGTGGCTCTCTAGTGTTTGAGAGGGGACATTCCTGGGACTTCTGCATGCAAAGCAGTTGCTCTGTCCCTGAACTTTGGCCCTTTCCCAAATCATTTGTCTCACGAGCTGCCAGTTAATTGTTCTTTAACTGAAACCTCTCTCTCTCTCTCTCTCCCTCAAAGGACAAATAATAAATAATAATAATAAATAAATTTTATTTATACCCCGCCCTTCCCAGCCGAAACCGGGCTCAGGGCGGCTCACATCAGTAAAATTACAATAAAGTATAAAAAGAAAAACCGTTAATTAAAATACAGGTTAAAAGACAATTTAAAATTTAAAATGCCGCTTCATTTATCGCCCCCCCAAAAAAAACCAAGGGGAGGAAAACATCAGACTGAGTCCAACCCAAAGGCCAGGCGGAACAGCTCTGTCTTGCAGGCCCTGTGGAAAGATGTCAAATCCCACAGGGCCCTGGTCTCTTGTGACAGAGTGTTCCACCAAGTTGGGGCCAGTACTGAAAAGGCCCTGGCCCTAGTTGAGCCCAGTCTAACAGCCTTGTGGCTCGGGACCTCCAAAAAGTTATTTGTGGACCTTAAGGTCCTTTGAGGGGCATACCGGGAGCGGCGGTCCCGTAGGTAGAGGGGTTGCTGGCTCTCACCTGGGCTGAGTGGAAGGGATGATTGGTTCTGGGCGGCGCTTGGCTTGCGGCACCCCAGACTCAGTGGAGGAGACAGAGCCCTGGGCTCCCAACACAGAAATGGCCTGGCCTGTACTGAGAGCAGAGAAACGCCGCTTGATCAGCACGCTTTCCGGTTTGAGCATTTTCTCTTCTTCTTTCAGCGACTCCTTGACCTGCTTGATTTGCTCCACACCTGCAGGAAAGAGGGGGGGGGGAATTAATCACCTAGCAAAACCTACTTCATCCTCTGCCCCTAATTTGTGACTTTTTAAACTTCTCTTCTGTCTTATAGGTAGAGAGAGAGAGACCGCTCCCAGACCCCTTAAATAAATAAATAGCAAGAACTGAAACACAGTGCTGCAAATGTGTATACCTGATACCTCAGTATGTGGCCCAGTTTTATTGTTTGGGCTTGGTAATCATGTATGACAGTTAGCCCCAATAACAAGCATTCTGAGGATCTGAATCAGGGATCAGGAACCTCAGTCCCAGGGTCAAAAGCAGCCCTCTTCGTCTAGCCCACAGGACTCTTCTGAAGCCACGCCTTCTCCCCAGGCCCCAGCCCTCCTTGGCCCTGCACCAAGCCCTCCCAGAGTGCTTTTGCCGGGCTGGAATGTGTCCTTGCACTGTGACAATTGTCTCTTGTTTGCAGGATGTCTGAAAACTCTGGCGTTCCTGTGGATGGAGTGAAGCCTCCTATAAAAGAGTCACACCCATTATTCTGCCTGCTTTGGGTGCTGTTGGGGGAAAGGAAGACTCCCCCACCCCTAAATTAAATCCATTCAGCTGTGTTTATGGGACAGTTGGCAAAATCACACCCACAAAACATCGCATCCCAGTTAGTTTTTCTTTATGAACCCATGCAAAAACAAAGCGAAACCTTGCAACCGTGTTTCTCCTAAAATAAGACACCGTCTTACAGTTTTTTTCCTCAAAAAAACACAGTATGGCTTATTTTTGGGGGATGTCTTATTTTAACTGCTCCACATCGGTACGCTGCATAGCCATGCCTATCTAGGCTGTCTTAAGGGAGAGGCGCCGCGTCACTATGTCTTATTTTCGGGGTATGGCTTATATTTCACAAATGCGTAGAAATCGTGCTAAGGCTTATTTTATGGCCACGTCTTATTTTAGGAGAAACACGGAAATACAAAGACCACTGTATTGCTCAAACACCCAGAGCTTGGGGCCATCTGTGCTAGAAGTTCATAGCAACTCCCCCAGAGTCCCTCTTAGGGGCATACCTGGCCCTAGCCCAGCTGCCGTCATCTGGGTGGCCATGAGGCGGGCAAGGTGCTTGATCTGGACCTCAGTGCCAGCAGATTCCACTGGGGTATAGGTAGCTTGGAAGGAAGCAGGCATGTTTTCAGGCAGGTACACCATGCTGATGAGCACCTGGGGGGCAGAAAGATGGTGAGAGGGGCCTGGCATGCCACAGCCAAGCAGGAAAACACTTCTATTCCTAAGAAAAAGCCAATCTTACCCTACACCTCCACTCATCCAGCTTTCACAAGGATGAGGCGCGCCAGGCTAACTTTACGCAAAGGGACACGTGCCTCTCCGGCTTTTCCAGAAAGATCACCCTTCGGTCAAGCTGAAGTTGTGTCTCCTGCCACCCTGTCTGCTTTCTAGGCCCCCTTGGCAAAAGGTTTTCCCCTCCCGGTGCTCAAGCGAGGAGCAGCCAAGAGCCACTTTTGCCAGCTAAACCTACCAGGTTGGCCACGTTATCTGGAGTCAGAAGGGGCTGTAGAAACTCAGCGGTGATGTCTGTGTCCGACTGCGTGCTGACTTGGATGGAGGGCTTGGGAGCTGGGGCTGCCACCTGCTCCAGGTCCTTATCCTCATCATCCTCCCCAAGATTGGGCTCTGCAGCAGAGAAAGAGAAGGTGCTTGTGTGTTTTATGTGGTGGGGCAGGTGCTGCACGGTTGGGGATCATCACAGCGTTTGGAGAAGAGCCTGTCGTCCCCCCCCCCCCCCACGGACCACTCCTGGCCCTCCTTTGCCCTCTCACCCATCTTCATCTTCTTCATGGCAGGGTCGCTCTCGTCCCGCGGGCGCTTGCGGAGCTCCTTCAGGTTAGGCATGTTGCGGGCGATCTCGGCCTGCTGAGTGCCCAGGTCCATCAGCAGGGTGGTGATCTGGGCCTGGAACTCCACGGACGCCGGGTGCTTGAGGACGCTCAACAGGTGCAGCTTGAGGTTCTTCCGCACGCTGCTCACCTGGGACTTGGCCAGCGTTGGGGGGAGGTTGGCTGTCAGCAGGAGGGCAGAGGAAACGAGTCAAGCAAGCGACAACATTAGAGAGGAACCCAGATCCCGGGCCCAAGGAGGAACATCCTCTGAGATCGAGTGGAAATATGAAATACTAGTAAATTAAGCCTGTTACAAAAACAGGCGCTAGAAAGCTCTCCGGCCCCGACGCCGCCCCTAAGTCCCTCTCTCGCTGACCCTAACCTACCTCACAGGGTTGCTCTGAGGACAAAAGCGCGAGGAAGGGAAAGGAGCAAGAAAAAAGGACCGGCGAGGGGGGGGCGGCTGGGGCGAGGAGGTTGCGGAGCGGCGTCGGCGGCGTCGGGCCCCCGGGGCAGCCGCGGCCTGCTCGGTCCCGGCTGTTGGCGCTGGGCTCGCTCGGCCTGTGCCTGCCGCCGCCGCCGCTGCTCCTCTTTCCCCGGCCGCTGGCAGGCGAGCGAGAGTCCCGCGTCGGGCGGAGCTCCTTGCCGGGCAGGCTCCTCGCGGCGGCCAGGGGAGCTCCAGTTCCGCTGGAGTTGGGCGGCAACGGGAGGCAAGCAGTAAAGACGGCGGCGGGGGAGCGGCGCTTCGCGCCGCTCCCCCCCCCCCTGCAGTGGGCTTCGGCAACCTCGCCATGTCCGTGCGAGGCAGCAGTGCTGGCGCAACTGAGAACGCGCGTGCGCCGCCGCTGCCTTCCGGACACGCCCCCCTCTCCAATCCCTGCTCCAATCCCTGCGTCCCTCTCCGACATGCGCAGTGGAAAATTTCCACTGACACACACCACGGACGTGGGGACATTAGGGAATTATTATAGAGGATGCAGCCTCCCTCTGTTCCCACTTCCACAGCACCTCTCCATTGGGCCCGCTTAATTTATTTTTTTTCATTATTGATCTTAATTGGTTTTTCTTTTTCACCATACCAGACATAACATAATCATATATTTTACATTCTTTTTCTCATTTCCATCTTCCATTTTTGCTACTCAATTCTTTCCTCATTAATTCTGATTACAGACATTTTTCCTATTCCAAATCCTTCCAAATCCTCCTTAGCTGTCTTCTTTCACTCAGATTTTACATCGCTTTGTTTTTCTACTTATACATTGCTGACTTTCCCTGTCTATTACCAGGTACTTAACAAAACAAAAGATTTTATACCGTATAAATACATTATTGAATTGTTTACTTCCTATTTACAAAACCAATAAAATTTGTACTTTAAAAATTCAAACGCTATTATGTGTTTTATTTAAACTCTACTGTTATATAATCCATAAATTTCTTCCATTCTCTATCAAAACTTTTTTCATCTTGTTGTCTAATTTTCACTGTTAATTTGGCAATTTCGGCATATTCCATTATTTTTTGTCTCCAGTGTTCAATGGGCCCGCTTAATTTAGCTGATTAAACCTAAATGTCCAAACAGCTCAGGACCTCAATACCTTAAGGATCACCTCTCCCTGTATGAACTGACCCAGACACTGTGCTTGTCACCTGAGGTCCTTCTCTATGTCCCGCACCCCAGAGAGGTTCGAAGGACCGCAATAAGAGGTGGCTCCCTGTTTGTGGAATGTTCTCCCCAGAGAGGCACACCTGGCGCCATCACTAAATGTCTTTAGGGAACACCTCAAGGTGACAGGAAAAAGTGAAATTATTTTGGGAACTGATCTATAATGAGTTGAAAAAGATGTTTAAGTATACCTTCCCCCAAAGCCAGAAGCTTTTTTGCTAGGCTTGATGGGTGAAGAAATTGCCAAAAAAGATCAGAGATTGTTTATGTATGCAACAACCGCAGCAAGAATACTTTTAGCCCAAAGGTGGAAATCACAGGAAATACCAACGATTGAGGAGTGGCAGATGAGGATGGTGGAATATGCAGAACTTGCAAAACTGACTGGCAAGGTCTGTAACCAGGACGAATCGAAATTCCAAAGGGGTTGGAGTAAATTTGTTGATTATTTAAGATCTAATCGTGGAAGTTTGAAGACACTAGTGGGACTGGAATGACCCTATGGCATAGCTGGAAGAAAACTTAATAAACCGCGTGATCAGAATGGACTAGAAAACCTGCTGACGTGATGGAGGGAAGTCGCAGCTCGGCAGAGCGAGGATGTGTGGGTGTGTTTGTATGTTTATAAAGTGTTTAATTTGTTTAATTGGAAAATCTAATAAAAATTATTTTACAAAAAAAAAGAGAGGGAGATTTCTGATTTTTAAAAGATTGGGACAGCCCCAATAATGAAGGCCAGATCGCTCTTAATAGGCATACTCGAGGTAGCAGATACTGTGAGCTTGGCAGGCTTACCATGCAGTGCCTCATAGGCCTGGATCACCTCCGACATGACATGGGCCGCTGGCGGGCGATGGAGGCCAAGGAGCCCAGCGCGGCGGTCAGGTTGATGCTGGAGATGGCTGGGTGGACCATGAACTTCAGCAGCTGATCCAGCGCTGTCTTCCCTTCTTCCCCACAGAACATCTGAGAGGGAGAGGCAAAAAGCAGCTGCGAGGAAAGGCTGGTAGAGATCTCAACGCATCCTGCAGCCGCCGCCACCTTTGCAAGCACCTTGCCATGTTGCTGTTAGCATATACTCCGCCTGGGGCAGTTTTTGAGACTGCCCCAAAGCCAGAGCAAAGCCGTGTGCACACATCCCTGGCTACTGAGAGTCCGGTGGCGCAGTAATATGTGATTGTTCCCAGCTTGAAGAACAACACACACACAAGCCATTAATAAAGCTAAAATGGCGGCTAGCAGATTGAGGTTGAATCCTGACAAGATAGAAGTACTGTTTTTGGGGGACAGGGTGTGAGCGGATGTGGGGGACTCCCTGGTCCTGAATGGGGTAACTGTGCCCTGAAGGACCAGGTGCGCAGCCTGGGAGTCATTCTGGACTCACAGCTGTCCATGGAGGCACAGGTTAATTCTGTATCCAGGGCAGCAGTCTACCAGCTCCATCTGGTACGCAGGCTGAGACCCTACCTGCCCGCGGACTGTCT
Source organism: Darevskia nairensis (assembly GCA_034642065.1). Taxonomy (NCBI): domain Eukaryota; kingdom Metazoa; phylum Chordata; class Lepidosauria; order Squamata; family Lacertidae; genus Darevskia; species Darevskia nairensis. The sequence continues at coordinate 726 of JAWWNI010001581.1, read as the reverse complement.
CGCCAGAGTGGTGCATGCTCTAGTTATCTCCCGCTTGGACTACTGCAATGCGCTCTACATGGGGCTACCTTTGAAGGTGACCTGGAAACTACAATTAATCCAGAATGCGGCAGATAGACTGGTGACTAGGGAGTGGCCGCTGGGACAACATAACACTGGTCCTGAGAGAACTACATTGGCTCCCAGTACGTTTCCAAGCACAATTCAAAGTGTTGGTGAGACAGGAGGGGGCTCGGAGCAGACATTCGTGATCAAAGGGTTGAAGCAGGCAATGTTTGGTCCCTTCCCAGGATGACCAAGACACCTGATACCCCTTTCCTGGGCTCTGCACTTATCATCCTTATGGTTAGTCCCAGGGTGGATAAAAATCAACGATTAAAAAAAAAAATCAGATTTTTTTTATTTAAATCGGATTTTTTTTATTTAAATTGGATTTTTAAAATAAAATACTTTTGGAGGAAAAATCTTTCTAAATATAGTCTTCTATTTAAGTTACATTGTAGTCCAAAGGCTATTCATCAGGAAATAAGGATTTGTTTTAAGTTTATCAAGTGTGCTAAAACTCAGTCTAAATTTTTTTAATGTTTAACCACATCAGTTAACAAACATGGATACATATGCTATCATGTCATTGTTTTAGTTAAATAAATTGTTTAAATGGTATTAAGGAAATGATTATTTTTCTCCTTCCAATAAGTACAGCAGAAAAGTTGTCCAAAATATAAA